>JBBPBX010033099.1:13166-33461 GCA_038048925.1 Garcialebias charrua | reverse complement strand
TTGATCATGTGAGCAGCTGGTTTCGGCTGTCATCAGCAAACTGGTTGATCCACTGTGAGAGGGTGCTATTTATAAGACTGAGCTGAATACAGCAACTCAGACTGAGGAAGTCTTTCGGACGAAAGACGAAACATTTCTACAATTTTTTTGCTTTTTTTTGTTTTGTTTTGTTTTTTGAATGTCCAGAGGACCAGACTTAGCTTTTGTAGATACAGTTTATAATTGCTGAAAAAATGACAGAGGCCGTAATTTGGCTATATTTGTCCGAAAGTAACTCGACTGAACTACAGTTAACATTTGTCAAATTTGAGTTGGTGATGAAAGATGACACCTGTCTTTTTATCAGATGATTTGTGTGAGCACCTAGAGAACCAAGAAAATGGAAAATGTCAATAATGTGGTTTTGGGCAAAAATCAAACCTTCAGTTTTAATCTTGAATGATGTCCAGTTTCTAACATCAGCCAAACAGTTGTAAAAATAGCAACATTTATGCAAAAACCATGGTTTTTAGATGTGAATATGTTTAACAACACAGTTACAACTCGGTTGCAACGGTGGCTGCTCGGTTTTTTATGGGGGGCGCCATCTAGTGGTCATGAAATCAGGCACATAGGTCATGTACATTGGTAAATAAATGGGAACAAATATTTTATCTTTAGAATTTTGCATCATATCCTAACTACCTTTTGAAATTACTTTAATTCATCATACAGTATAAACTGTTTAATTTTTTAACATGTGTAGAAGTATGCATAATTATGTTTGTATACTGTAAAGTAAGTTTGATCATGTTTTTATTTGTATATATCCGGTGTATCTATTTGTATATAACTATCAGTAATAAAACATGGTTCATCTTCACCTTGTGAAAGGGCAGCTGTGGCGTAGTGGTAATGGCAGTTGTCCCCCGATCGGAAGGTTGGAGGTTCGAATCCCGGTTCCCCACACCATGTGTCATTGTGTCCTTGGGCAAGACACTTAACCCCGAGTTGCTCCCGGTAGGACTGGAAAGCGCCTTGCATGGCAGTCTGCCACTACCGGTGTATGAATGTGTGTATGAATGGGTGGATGGTTGGTATTGTAAAGTGCTTTGGGGCCCCTCATAGGGGGCTGGAAAGCGCTATATAAATAAGCTCCATTTACCATTGTTTGCTTCGATGTATACATCTGAATTATTACAGGTGAAACAAAATTAAATCAATGAGACGTCAAACAAGTCTGTGAAATTAAACCAACCAGCATAATGATATTTGTGGACATATTGTGATAAATATATTTATCTATAGTTTCATATCTGTTGATTGGAAACCGCAAGAATGAAATATTTTTATATAAAAGTTAAGTGTACATGGAGGAGAACACGCTTTAAAGAATTTAGTTAACAAAAGTGTTGAACTTATAAAACAAACAGTAATACATTTAAGGTGTAGATGGTAAAAGAAAATTAAACTACACTAGTAGAAGTATAAAAAAAAATTTATGGGAAACAAAATCATTAACAGACCAGGATCAAATTAATTTTCTGTTAACAATCTTTATTATGGAACCTTCGACGGAGGCATCTTTTAATCTGATCTGCACAACAGATCCAAAACATTAGTTTACCTAAAAGTGAAATAATCAATTTAACCCTGAAATCAAAAAATACTGTAGCCTACTTTTATTTCAGAAAATATAATTTACGGTCTTCTAAGACCCCCTTGCTAGTATACAGTCTATGATAATTAGCAAATTCCTTGAGCCTCCTAAGACCTGCCTTCTTGTTGGATTTATTTATGTATCGTGTATATTTTCATGCCCTCCTAAATTGTCAATTTGAAATTATTAAGCTCAGTGGCTCATTTATTCAAAGTAAAAATATGGGCTCTTTCATTTTGGCCTGTTGTTCCAGGTATATAACTATTAATCCAGGGGTGTCAAACTCATTTTGATCTAGGGGCCGCATACAGCTTAATCTGATCTCAAGGGGGTCAGACCAGAATACTCATTCCAAAAGTCCACTTTTGTCTTTATATTAGTGCAAAGAATAAAGAAATTATAAAAATATTAACATTAAATTAATTGTCCTTTTACATTTGTACTCAGTTTAACATTTAAGTGCATTACATATTAAAGAAATGATCAGTGATTGCACGTTTTAAAACATTTATTCAACAAACTGTTTTGTTAAATACCCTGATGCATGCTCCATAATCCATGTAGAGAAATCTAAAAAAGCTAAATCTGAGCTTCTGGACATACAAAAAAACAGTTCTGTTAAAACCCTTTCCTGCATGTTAAAAGTGCATCAAAATTTAGAAATGAATGAATTTTAAATCCATTTTCCACATCTATAAATATGTATTCATTTAAGACCTGTCTGTGAGGGCTACTCCCTCCTTAGCACTTTGAGATTTCCATTAATGAAAAGTGCGTTATAAATTGAATTCATTACTATTATTATTATTATTATTTATTCTTCAAACCCCAATCTGTCCTCTTCTTTTATTCATCTGACTCCAAACAGTTATTAAACTCTGTACCTGCACCCCTTTACTTTTATTAAATGTTTCAGAACGAATAACCCAACTGGATGACTAAATTAAAAAATAAAGTGACTCCGACCTGTTTTTGGTTTTTTCTAGAAATTATTATGCTCCTGTCTGCAGTACCTTTTTTCGTCCATCAGGGGTCTCCATTATACTCAGGCTCAATGTTGCCAGCTGTACGATAATTTTCGTATTTGTACGATAATTTTGCCCTCTGTACGATCAATAATCCCGACAAAGGCCAAAAATACAATAATTTCGCCATTCTGTAAACGTGTAGTTGTGATCGGTTTTCATCAGCCTGTCGCAACTGTCTGTCGGAGTTTTTTTTTTTTTTAACCCTGAAGGCGTCTTGGAATTCCAGCTAATCCTGCTTTTCTAAATGTGACAGAAGACTTTCTGTTGAGCTCATTAATTACCACCAGACAATAATGCGTATTAATGTCTATGGTTCCCCCCAGTACTGACGCCACAAAGCTGTGAGTGCCTGTTAGACGCTACAGTACAGTACTTATTATTTTGTTTATAATGGGTGTACGATAATCCTACATTTCTCACCTGGCAACCCTGCTCAGGCTATACACGAAACAACTGTGTCTTTTGCGTCCCCATAGTTGCCAAATCCGCTTATTTCCAGCGGCATTGGGCTTGTTTTCCCTGGAGCCGCTTTCAAATTTGATCAGCCGCTTGTGGCGGGTTTTTATTTTCGCTTCTCGTGGACATTGAGTCGCTTAGTTGTGCTTGTTTTGAAGGAGCTGATCGCTTCTTTTGTCTAGCGATCTGGCAACCCTGCTCTTCGGGTCGACGCTCACAAGACGACGTGGACATTCACTGGATCTATTCACAAAAGTACGTCTTCCAAATTGGTAATCCACTTTCTCTGCTTCTTATATTGGGAAATACAAGTATGATGCGTTCGGTTCTATATCCTCACAGCCTATACACAAATTATAAAACTACATCTCGTAAACCACGTCGGACCTATGGCTCGTTAGCTTTGCTGTTAGCTGCTAAGTTCGTCTACAAAAACTAAATTTGGATTATTTAAAGTCGATATTGTTTATCCACACGACTCGCCACTGTACGCTTTGTTAGCGAATCCGATGTGAGCTGTCTACCGTTACAAAGTTATAAAATGTCCGCTGTTAGGCATATCAGAGCCCTATATAGAGAGAGTTGCGACACTCCCATAGACTCCCATTGTAAGAATGGAATGCGGAAGTCACGTGGGTCATGGAGGGGGCGATCTGTTCCGGAAGTGTTTCAAACAGCAGCGCTGCTAGCATCAAACGTCGTTCATTGTTGATGTTTCAGACGTGTTTTCTCCGGTAAGTTGATAAAAATACAATTTTCTTTTGCCCTTGTGAAGCGTTAGCTGACTATTCTGTACTATTTTATCAACATTAATACTTCATGTCGCCAGTTTTTCTTCATTAAACATGTTAAATTGCTAGTAGCTGCAATCATGACTGTTTTAAACTGATCCATTTCTGTCTAATTCAGCGTGTTAAAATATTCAGTACAGCTTAAATTTTGAAAGTTTTTATTTATTTATTATTTTTATGGTAATTCCAGTTACTGGACTCTCAACTAGAAAATATAGTCTTTTTCCCTGAGATTTGATGTGGTTTATTTAATTTTCAGTGAACTGCATTCAAATCATCACAAAGGCACTCGTTTTCTGTCTTCCCAAAACAATAATTTTTAATCAACATGTTTGAATGAAATTAATTTGATTTGATTTATTGATGCACTCATTTTATAATAATAAAAGACACAAAATAAAACAATTTAACACACAGATAACAAGAAAATTTAAAATATAAAATGAAAGTTGGCAGATGAAGAAAAAAAATCTTATTGTATCTGCCCCTTATTTTCTAACAAACAATGCAAACAAACAAACTTCATTAAATACAAAAAAGAAAATCGGATAACTCATTAACTCCCTCAATCACAAGAATTACTATTTAAACTCGTGTCTTCGTTAAACATATTTCCTTAACAATTTATCCTTGATCTTTCTTTTAAATATAATTATTGATTTAGCTTCTTTAATATCAGTTTCCTCTTCGTTCCATAACCTAACTCCCTGACCTATTGCAGTCCTTCCTTTCCAATTTAACACCATAACCTTCACACCTTTTTACTGCAGGACTGTTAATTTAAATTTGTTTTATATTATTAGTTTAGCATATGGTAATCATGGGTCAAGTTCAGATGAGACTCTCTTTCAAGACACAACAAGAAATAAGAATTATTACTAAGAATATATCAGCATCAATAAACTGTAGAACTGTAACATTTTTTTTTAAACTATCACATTCATGTCCATCTTCATTTTTTTTTCTGATTTACTGAACTGGTCAGTCCTCATTGATGGAGTGATGGAGCTGGTAAGTAAATTGTGAAGTGCTGGAGCTGACTGGTTGATGGGGAGGCTGTCAAAAATAAAAATCAAATTAAAGTGATTAGAAATTAGTTTTTCAAATACCAAATACAAGCTTGCAACAACTTTTTCAGAAATTTACAGAGGATGACAACACTTTTATATGAATAAATTTATGCATAATCAGTGAAATTAAATAAATGTAAGAGACATAAAAATCCCTCTAAGCATACCATCCATATGTACAGGTGTTGAAGCTGCACTGGGCGGTGTGGCATTTTCAAATGATAGCCCAAACTCCTCCATGGCAACAATCAAGGTGTTTGGTGGGGGCATGCTTGTTGTGGCACAAGATGCTGTTTGTTTTTTCCTCATGTTTTTTGTCTGGCTTTTACTTCCAAGATGCCCAGCATTGCACAGAATTCTTTTTCTTTCATTTAAGATGTGTTTTGCTGCTATTCTGAGTCTCAGCCTGATGAACCTGCTGGTTATTTTTCTTTGTACATCATGACATGAAGGAAGCATGCTTTCTAATACACTTGCTTCTCTCAGTAGAGTATCAAAGGCGTTGGGGAGCTCCATAAAGGATTGGCTGGTCCTTGTTCTGAAAAGCCCTTCAACTTTCTGGACCAGACTGAAGGCTTCATGTGATGGCCGACACAGGACTCCTGGTTTGAATTCCTTCAGTGTCAGTAAGGTACCATGCTCTCCTTCCAGAGTCTCATCATTTTTGCTTATTTGAACTTGAGCATCCATCACAGATGTTTGAATGTTTGATGACTTTATTTACTATGTACCCTGTAAGATGGTACAGAATACAGGTTTCACTGTTGATGAAATCACTCAGAAGGACCTGTGTTTCCAATCAGCTGCTCCACACTTAGGCCAGGACTGTGAAATGTCTCCTTAATGTCCAGGAACTCTGCCAGAAGACACGGGGTGGCGAGAGGACATCAGATCAAACCAGTGGTTCACCTGCTCCAGAAACCAGGCTGTTGTCAGGTTGGAGGGACGTCGCTGCTGCTCCTGCTCCACCATATATTTCACACCTGCACTTGCTGACTTGCTGAAAACATGCATTGCAGGCTCCACCTTCATTTTCTTAAAATGACTTGGCTGAAGAGTTTTTTGTAAGATTTGATGCAATTTTGAAAGGCATTTCTTCCTGAAATTCAACCATATCTTTCATTGAATCAAGTGAAACTTCATTGTGTTGAAGTCCCTCATTTAGCACGTCTGGTGGAATTATAAAAGTCTGTCCACGAACCAGGGCACTCTTCAAATTCTTTACCAGATGTGGGACATGAAGTAAAGCCTTTTATCTGGTCTTGCTGGGTGTTGGACAGATGTTTTGTTGTGGCCCACTCCAAATGCCCGCCACATCGCTCTGTTAGCACTGCTCATGTCAGTAGTGATGTTTAGCACGAGAAGGCCTATGGAAGCTGCTCTTTCAATTATTTCTAGAATGATTGGCTTATAATTTGACCCATTGGTAGAATTGCCACTGAAATGGTAAGACACCACTTGCTTCCATCTTGTTGTGCTTCCTGTATGTAATTAATAAATAGTATAAATATTTTGAGCCCTGATTGAAAATGTTTTTGCAGATTAAATTTACAGCACTCAGTCTGTGTTGTTGTGATGATGGTGATGTTGCACCTGCTGACTTGATATGATGTAATTAATAAACAATAGTAGTAAATGTACTTCATTAAAGCTTGTTTTACATTTTACATATTTTATAATTGTTTTGTAATTTATTTTTACACAATTAACACTTATTTTGTCATCTGTTATGATTATAACTAGAAACAGTAACATTTTAATCAGTGAATTACAATTTTACAGTAGTAGTCAGGCTACAAGCACAATCAACTCTGTTATCCAGGTACTCAGTTGCTAATAAAAAAAAACAAATAGAACAATTATATAATGTGCAGAAATGAAGACTTCATCCCAGATCTAAGGTAAGCTGGAGCAGATACTGATGGCATGGAGGACAAGGTAGATCATTCTCATGCACAGAACATCAGAACTAGCTTTCTAATAAGTGTTACTCTATTTTCTTCTTTTTTTTTTTACATGTGTAACATTATAAAACACTGTTGAAATGGCTATTTTGATCATTGTATTGCATAGACATTTTTTTTCCAAACAAATGTGTTTACAGTTTCGTTTCACTGTAATGAGAAATACATCTGCCACGTCTAAAAAGACTTTAATAAAACGCATAGTCAGTGAAATAATCAGTAATCAGTTAAGTAATCAGTTTGTTACTGTTCAATAATTACTGAAAGACACCGGACAATGTAAGAAAAGTAGAATTTTGTGTTCTGTTGCGCCAGTAGCTGCTCAAACTGACTGGCAGCGACGAGCTGTTTGGAACATTTGAGAGCTGCATGAACCACGTGACCACCTAGCGGCGAGTACAAAGAGTGTCGCAACTCTCTCTATATAGGGCTCTGAGGCATATGCTATGCTAACGGGAGGTCCACTGCAATTTTCTTACTTTTCCGTTTATCTAAGTGTTATAACCTAAAATTATTGAGATAGAATGTCATAATCTTTTTTGATCAATCCTTCCAGCTGTGACGGTTCATTCGGCCCTAATTAATTTGTCTCGAACTATCCGCAAATATTTTATTTGTTTATTCAAAAAACCGTACAATCCTGAGGCCTTCTAGCCTGGTTAAAACCAGACCCTCGTTCAGAGCTGAGCTGAAGTTCTATTTTTTCATTTCACCCACATTCACGCTGTAGAAAATGATCTCGTCCTGTTAAAATGGAGAAGTGTAACCCGTTTTAATGTAACGTTTATTTTTGTGTTTCAGGAACCCAGCACCAACTCCTGAAGAGGTGGAGAATTCGTTTATTACTCTATTAACGGCGGTATCTAAATAAAACTGTTCTAACTTCAGCGCCTCAATGTTTGTTTCATATTTAAGAAGAAAAAGCAATCCATAAATATGTCATACAGGCTAAAAATACAGTACAGTAATCATTATTTTCCTCCTTCCATTTTTGAATTCTTTAAAGTCCATGACTCACCATGTTTTCAAATTGCATCGCCATTATTTATTTGTTTATTTAAAAATAATACAGGAGCGTTTATTTATATGGTAGAGAAATAACACTAAATGTGTTATTTCATGATTTCATGATTTATAGCAGATTTTTAGCAAAAGCTCCGGGAATATCTGCCCCTCTCTTTTTCCTCTCCCCGTGGGTCGGGAGTTCAGAAGGTAGCCGCACAGCAGAGCTCTGAGCACGCGTGCCCGTGCTCTCTGGACAGAACCGAGCCCTGAGTCTACGACCAGAACTCCAGGGGTCACCGCAGAACGGGGAGCCAGGGAGAAGACGAGAGAAGCCGCGCGGCTCATGCTCCTCTCTGCTCAGAAGCTGAGAGGCTCTGAGAGCAGCGAGCAACAGTCCGCAGGGTGTTATATCTTATTAAAACGTCTATGAAATAAAAAAAAATAAAAACAGAGCACTGGTCCAGTTGTACACACAAATGCACCAAGAAATATGCAGTTTCAACTCCCATTTTTAAAAGATATGTATGGAACAATTAAATAAATAACAAGTAGGACCGTGCTTTTATTGAGGCAAAAAATATTGTGATATCAAGGTATTTTACTTAATAATTTCTGTATATAGCCTGTTTCAGCTTTTTCAGCTAATTCTACATTTTTAATCCAACTTTTCAGCCTAATTTAGCAAAACCATGCTCTTGTTTAGCTATTTTTTTTATATATATATATATTTTTTTAAATCATTCTAATTAACTTAAACTGTTTATTTTCATTAGACCAGTATTTTTCAACCTTTTTGGAGCCAAGGCACAGTGTTTTCATTGAAAAAATCACGAGGCACACCACCAACCAGAATTGTAAACAGATACTGTACTCTGTATCCGCCTATATTAAATATATAGTCATTCTTATCATAGTGTCTTGGATAGAAATAAAATAAACACAGAAATGTATTTTTATCATATTTTATATTTCTTATTTCAATGTGGTCTTGTGACTGTTACATGCTCAAAGCAGCAAGGGGCGATATGTACCATTTAAGTTTACCGGTATATATATATATATTTTTTTTTTATTATTATTATATATATATATATTTTTTTTTTTTTTTTTGGGTACTTCATTGTGTATTTTATGAGTGTGGACAAAGTCAAACACTAAAGCTGTTTAGAAAACCACTTGGTTTCTAAACTTAAAAATATTTAGATCACAGATCAAAAATTTAAACTGAGAGCCTGTATCATTTTAAGGGAAAAATATGTTTCAAAATTTCATAGCGTCTACAAATCCCCCCCAAAAAAATTGGGATAAATCCATTTTTCCCACTGTGCCGTAGTAAGTGGACCACTTATAGTTTTGGCCCCCTCTCGGCCCCCCCAGCAATAAAAGTCTAACTCCGCCACTGGTCCAGAGCAGCACAGCGCTGCAGAGAGAGAGAAAGCCACACGCAGTTTGGAGAGCAGAGACAAGTCACGCAGGTGAGGCAGGCATTGACTCCTCACATGGCAGGAAACCATTATTTTAGAACATAAAAAAGATTTAGTATTCTGTGACTAATTCTATTCTATTTTTATCTGGTCCAGGAACTCTTATCAGATTATTTTATCAGCGAAAGTCAGCGCGTTTTCCTCAATTTTTTCATTTTTTTTTTTCACTCAGTCCCACACTTTATTTATTTTATTTGTTTGTGGGTTTAATTTTTTTCTTCACTCAGTCCCACACTTTATTTATTTTATTTGTTTGTGGGTTTAATTTTTTTCTTCACTCAGTCCCACACTTTATTTATTTTATTTGTTTGTGGGTTTAAATTTTTTCAATGCCTTCATTCCTAATGTATTATAATGTATTTACGCATGGTAATATACAAATACATCACCTCACCAGATCCCGCCTCCACTTATCATAAGTCAAATTATAAGTGGATTTAATTGACACTGTTTTATAGTTAGCCACAAAACCTAACAAGATTACAGTTGAACTTGGTCTAGGGTTTCAGGAGCGACGGCGAATATTTATTCTAGAACCCCACTCCCCCTCAACCAGATTGATCCGTCGATCATCTGGGTGCGCAACCACTGCGTGTTTTTACTCTGGGATCTGGAGTCTTGGCTGGAAACTTATAATTCTACTTTTAATTGTAACGTTCTTTTTCTTTTTACACGTATTAACCCTGGAGTCCAAACACTGAGTAAAATTTGCCTATAAAATTTCCAATCACAGATTTCGTTTAAACAGGAATCTGCTTACCTTTTTTTTGTTGGAGTGACCGGTCACTGATCAGTGCTCTGGACTCCTCTGCCCCTTCCTGTCCGCGCGTGCAACCATCTCGGTAGGAACCTCCAATTGTTGACGTAAGATTCTATCCGTCCCAGAATTCGTTTTTTGGTTCACTTTGGAACAGGAAGGAGAGATACACTTACACACGACAGACGCTCACTTAAAGTTCCAAACCAGTTTAATTAATCATAAGTTAAAAGTCACAGAATACATTTGTTCTATTTCAAAAGTCATTATATTGGATTAGAATAAGTGGACAGAGAGTGAGTGACAGAGATAGAGAGACAGAAGAAGGGAGGAGGGGAGAGAGAGACAGGGAGAGAGGAGGGGGGAGAGAGACATACAACCTGATCCGTGGACTACTTCTCTGCCTTGCTGTTGGAGGATCGAACCTTTTTATACCCTTCTGTGGGGGTTTTGTTTCAGAGACTGTTGTCCCCTCTTTATTGCCAAAAAACAGGAAATGCCACTGCCTTCCCCCAGCTTGCTCGGGTGGTCTCCCCAAGTCATATATTCTACAAAGTCGTAAAACTGACAGGACAAAGAGGCGCCAGCTATATTATCATCCCCCAGCCTCACCAGAACAGATCTGCCTGTGTCCTTTAGTAAATCTTTATCACTCTACAAAAGAAACTGATAATTTGAACACCATATGAAAAACTCCTTCAAAATAAATATAAAACACGAAGAAAAATATATGTTTATTTCACAACAATTCACAGGATGAGAGCGCTGGACGTCCTCTGTCCTCCAAGCTGTCGTGGACAACAACTGTTGGTAAGATAATAAAAACGCTGTATGCTAAACTTTTTTGTCCTTTCCTTTTCTACCTGTCTGCGTGATACTGTCTGTTACTATTCTTCCTCTGTTTTCCTGTTTCTGGAGCATCAGTGTCACGATGCCAGGCAGTGCCCATGATGTCCTGCAACACTCAGACCTCTATCAAAGGGCTCATCTGTTGACAAAAGTAAGGCTAATACTCTATTTACTATATTGTATTTAGTATTACTACAACGATTACAGCTAAGAAGTATCTCAAAGTAGAGATGCTTAGCTGTAAAGTTTTATTTAAAATTTTTTTTATTTGAACCATGTCTTTAAACAAATAGTTAAATGTTGCCAAAATGTAAGGCTAAAATTTACTATATTGTATTTAGTATCTAAGTAATCAGTAGACATACTTAGCTGTAAAGTTTTATTTAAAAAAAAAAAACGTTTGTTTGAACCATGTCTTTAAACAAATGGAGTTAAATGTTGCCAAAATGTAAGGCTAACATTTACTATATTGTATTTAGTTTTACAACTATTACAGCTAAGTAATCAGTAGACATACTTACTGTAAAGTTTTATTTAAAATAAAATTTGTTTGTGCCATGCCTTTAAACAAATAAAAAGTTGAACACTAAATATTGGCATGTTCTTTTTTTGCAGTCTGTGAGGAACATACCTGCTGTTGGACTGGCTCGTCAAAGGATACACAAACTCTCCTCGTCTGACTCCTCAACAAGTCATTTAATGTTTACCTTTGCTCAGTCAGGTGGAGGTAGAGATGACCTTCAGGTTGCTGAAGTCACGGTGGAGAGTTCTTCTAAAAATATACTTGTCATGTATTTGTGTTCACATGCAGTTAACATTTGTATAAATATATTATCACAATAAAAAACTGCAAATAATACTAGTGAACATCTGAGCTCTTTAATGGGCCAAACATTTTAACAAATTCTTGTAAACAATTGATATTGCTTGTTAGAAACATGTTTCATTCTTAGTGCAATTTGAGGTATATCAGAAAAACAAAAATTAAACATTCAAAACGTTTGTGCAAAACAGACGATGTGCACAGATCAAATCTTGTAATGATGACAACAAAAACAAAAAAACATTCTTTGGTCATTTAAAACTACAGTTACTGTACTTCTTCAGTAACTTCTTTATCAACTCATCACATACTTTCACAATTTCAATGTATGCATGTGATTTAGGACAACTAAAAATTGGTGACAAAATAATCGATTTTACTTCCTAAATGTATGTTTCTGTATCCTGATAGAGCAGCAAATGTGTTTTTAATCCTGTGAGTCATGCAGAAACTCAGAGTCCTTATTAAACCACCTGACTGTATTAAGTTAGGACATCTTAATTGTACCATAAACTATCAATCCTAATGTCTGTGTAAAAAATACATTTACAGATCTGTCAGGGGACAAAGAAACATGGTTGTGGAGAATTGAAACATTTTCAAATCAGTTTTGAGTTGTTCTAAAGCTCATGTGTGAACTTCTTCGGATTTCTCAGTAGAAGACGTGGGACTCTTTCATCTTCTGCCACCTGCCACCATCACCTGCCACTGCCACCATCACCTGCCACTGTCTGTTGTGTGCTGCTGCCAGCTGCCTCTTCTTCTTCCCGTTAGAATTATTTTTTCTTTCACATTTTAACATATGCTTGAGGCGGATGAGTGATAAATGTTGTGTCTGTGTTTGTGAGACGTTTATAACGTGTCGCGAGGCTGCATGCATTTTTCATTGTTGTGACCGCCGCGTCACGATTCTGCTTCATTCTATTACATGTGCGGGTTCGCTGTTGATGGTCTGTTCACTCGTTGCTGCTCCATTTTTACCTAATCTGTTACAACGTGTTGTCTGCCAAGGTTCGGGTAAAGCCCACTCTGCTTTTGGACCGGACACTCCGGTTCCGAGTGACGTAAAGTCCGTTGTTGTAAACAGTTAGCGTGCTGCCTTCTTTGGAAGGCGTGGGAGTTAGCCTGGTTGTGTTTTAGCTCATTGACGGTATTTTCTGCGGTGTAAAAATACGTTTATTTTGTGAAAGAGTGTCTAGGACTTTGGGTCGGGCTAAGCTAAACAGGTACCGAGAGACAAAATGGCTGCTTAAAGCGCTGTGATTGGTCCATTGTGTGTTGTGTTCAAGAACGTTGGTTTCTGTAGACTGCTGGTTGTCAGATTCATTTATGTACACATTTCTGACGGTTTATTTGTGTTGTTTGAGTTCTATGCACGTGATATCGTCGAAGACTGGCTTTACCGCGGTGTTTTGCGATATTTATGACTGTTTTAGAACGTTGAAAAGTCCGTTCCACGCTTTTGTTCGACCGACCGCAGGTCCGTGAACACACCGCTCGAACGGCACGTCGCACGTGGGCGGCGTTAGGTTTGGAAGACACAGTTTCCCATGAACACTTGGGTTTTAGAACTACAGTTCTGTCTTCGCTGTGATTGGTCGATTACGCTGTAAGTGTTGACGCTTGCGCAGTGGGTGAAGCCCCGCTCCTCGTCAACTTTCACTTGCTGCTTGTCCCAGACAAGTTTCAGGCTTGTTTGTCCATTACTGTCATTGAAAAGACTGTTTAAACGCGGTGTTTTTGTGATTTTGATGGGTGGATTGAGTCTGTTGCTCTGTTGACTGCCGATCGCCATGTGACCAGGTCACGTGACGCCGGGAGCTGCAGCTCCTTTGAAGGCCCGACCTTTTTTCTTTTAAACGCAGTTTAAAATGTTTCACAGTCCAACCGATTTTACTCACATAATTTCATTTTTGTGAGAAAGGGGATACTAGAGTTTTGTCACGTCAGGGCTCTGGGCTTTCTGATTTGCTGTTTTTGATCCGTTGTTAGACGTCTGTGAATGTTTGGCAGCTGAGAGCTGCGCTCACAGGTGACAACAGCGCCTCAATAGAGGATTGCTGTCGCTGTGATAAATTTATCCAGCGTTGCTCACCCCACCTGCTGGTTACTAGAGGAGATGCAGTCTTCCTGTAATTTGTACGTTTGAACGTTCCTGTTTTTAAACGGGGAACAATTTGAAATATTGTACTCACAGCACACTTTATTTTGATTTTCGCAGAGAATCAAATGTTGATGGCAGAACAGTTACACAGAATTCAGACAGACATGTCTGCTTTTTGATAAAACTTGACATTTTTATCTTAGATTCTGTGCAGAACACATTGTCTGTCACACGTTATTTTAGACTGCAAGTTTAAAATAACACACATGAGGCTTCTTTTGTCTTGATTTTCACAAAATCACACAAAAAACAGCCAATTTTGTTTGACCTTGTCACAGGTCGACAAATTAATAGGAATCACTGATTTTTATTTAATTTCACATCCTGGCATCACATGGTGGGACTGCACACTGTGACATAAGACACATTTTACTTGATTTTTCACGGAAGATCAGTACAAAGATGGACGTCCTGGCAGGTGCATCAACAAATTGTGGGCTTGTTTCATCATTTGATAGGTGCTTAGCTGCTAAGAACGTCCTACAGGAACCAGGTGAACATCCCCTGGTGTTTTACGACAGGCTCCTCTCTGCTTGCACAAAGGACAAAACTGTCCCTGGCTTTGAGGAAGATTACCTTTTTAAAAATCGTTTCACTTTGAATCTGATACCTTTCATAATGAAATGCAAAGAGAGTACCATGGCAGAAATTAAACAATGTGCTGTGGAATTTTTTGACATGCTCGAACAACGGAAAAAAGCCTTAGTGGTGTGCCCAGGTCAGAAGGTCACATCCCACTCGCAGACATTAGAAGGGGTTCCCTCTCCTTCAGAGTGTGAGAGGTCACAGGTTTTTCATAATAACAAACAACAGCATGGTGCTACGAGCTGTAATGTTGACTCTGATCGGTTCACGGGGGGTTCTGAACCCCCTGCCCCTCAGGTTGAAAACCTTGAGATGAGCAGAGAACCACACAAGGTAGGTGTTCGCTCTCTAGATGAACCAAGATGGTTCAGATCGAACCAAAAGAGTTCTCACCTAGGTCTCACAGTGGGTGAACTTCGAGAGAAGTTGATGTCTGGGAACCGTGACCCTTTGAAAAATGGTCTGTCCCGACATGTACCCCCGAGAAGCGGCCCTCCTGCCCCTGCCCCTCGAGCTGCACAGCTCGAGACATGCAATGAGTCACACATGCTCCAGATTATGGAAGCGGCGCCTCCGCGCGTGGACGTGACTGAGATTGTGAGTTGTTTGTCAAATGATTTGAATGTTACAGTGGTTGACCAAGCTGACACAACGTGTGATGATGATAACACAAACAACGTTGTTCAACCTGACGAAGCGACACACAGCACTGCCTTTTGCGATAACTCAGTGCACACAGTTGACAACACCAACATCAACACTGACATAAATGCTGACAGCAAACAAATTGCTGATGGTCAGCGTCCTAAAAATCAAGGTGCTGACAGCAAACAAATTGCTGAAAATCCACATCCTGAAGGTCATGAGGCAGACAGCCATCATGATGCTGACAGCGACGACGATTACACAGACAGAGTCACACGTACACAGAAACGTGTGGAAAAACCTGAACGGTTTCTGTGTAACTTTATAAAAAGGGGGATAGCTAAGAGAGCTTACCTGCCACTCACATTGGAAGGGGTCCTCGCGCATGAAGCACTCCTGGTTTGCGGCTCAGACGTGTCTGTCATGTCGGCCGAACTGTTTGAGGAGCTAAGGACCGCCGCTAACGATGTTGACAGGCAAATACCCTTTGTGAAATACACTTATGGTGAGCAACTGGGCCTCGCAAAGACGAGAACGACCCTAATAGCCATGGTTCACATGCAGATTGGCGAGATGTCACTATACCACCCGGTATATGTGTCTGAACTTGACTCACTCCGGGCTCCATTTGTGGTTGGCCAAGATTTTATAAATCGCTTTGAAGCGATTATAAATTATGGCAATCAGACAATGTGGGCCACAGTGAGCAGTCCACTGCCATTCGTGGTACCTCCCCAAGGTCAGGACACTGACTGTCTAACAGCAGGTACCGCTGAGGTAAAAAAGGATTCCCCAACCGAGACCACAAACCCGGTAAGTGATCCTTCATATACAGGTGAGACGGAGGAGACTCAACAATTGGACCAGACTCTGGCCCATCACGAGGACCTCCTCTGCGAGCTGACACCTTCGGCGCTCACTGAACACTACCTACCACCGGTAGAAGAAGGTGTGGAGATCCAAGGGTCCCACACCGATGACGCTGTACTGTCCTATGGGACAGGTAATGCGACATACAGCCAAGCTTTCAGTGAAGTCTTGGTTCAAGGACATCTGAGCCCACAAGGTGACAGTCTACTACACGCTGACAGTCACTTGGACTACATTGTTACAGATTTTGAGGACCCCTCCTCAAACAAAAGGGGGGCAAACTCACACTTCCTACCACAGGTAGAGGACGGTGTAGAGATCCGAGGATCACACACCGAGAACGCTATGCTGTCCTCTGGGACAGGTAATTCGGCTATCAGCCAAGCTTTCAATGAAACCTTGGTTCAAGAGCATTTGAATGTAGAACTACTCAGAGATGACATAGTTCTTACAGACTCAAAGAGCACCTCTTCTGTCATGAATTGGGAAGACGTACATCACAACGACAGAGACACGCCTGCGACGGCGCCGACAGTTGTGACACACCTGCATTACGCAGAAAGAGGTAAACGTACAGAGGTACGTTGGCCGAGACCTATAAGGTTCCTGTACAAGGTTCCCCATAAACTGCGCGAACAGCTTAAACTAAACAATGGCATCCTAACTCGTGCCCATGGACGGACGTCCACACCCGTGCGCGTGGTCCCTCATGACCACAGGGGGGTGATGTTAGGTCATGCCCATGTCAAGGACAAAGATTTCAATAACCCCACAAACGACAAAGATCTCGCAAACTCACAGACTTCATGGGAAAAGAAGGTCGTCCAAGCACAGGATAGTAAATAAACTAAACAGTTTAAACTATACTAGTTGCGAAAAGAAACCGTTCCAACTAGAACTTAGAAACGCTAAGCATAAAACCCACAACAAAAACTAACCTTAACAACCGTTTAAATCTGCAGGATTTAATTGACATCGGTTATAAAGCTAAGAACTGTTTTTCTTGTGTGTGACACGTTGGAATCTGACGACCAGAGTGAGTTTGACGTAGTGAAACGTTGTTTTTAGTTGCTTGATTGCTACTTTTGTGTTATTGAAGTTGTTATTGTTTTCTGAACACTCCCA
This sequence comes from Garcialebias charrua, assembly GCA_038048925.1. Taxonomy (NCBI): domain Eukaryota; kingdom Metazoa; phylum Chordata; class Actinopteri; order Cyprinodontiformes; family Rivulidae; genus Garcialebias; species Garcialebias charrua. The sequence goes on along the minus strand of JBBPBX010033099.1, from coordinate 16,206 downwards.
GCCAAAAGAGGTTTTGATTGTTGATAAGTTGAAGACTTAAATGGATTTAACTATGCCAACATGCTGTTCATTTTGTTAAAGATCTCAATCTTTGAAGAGTCATTGTAGATCAATACTACTTAAGGTACTATAATCTACACTGACCTCCCAATCATTTAGGTAGAACCGATTCGATCGTTTCTATTCTAGATCTATTCATTTTGATGAGTCTCGCCATAGACTTCAAAATTTATAGGGAATACCAAATCTTGCGTCGTTCGTCTAAAAGACAACAGACATTTAGACCAAACTAGATTTCATTTTTTTATTTTAGTTTAACCTAAACTAAATAATGAATGGAGGAATAGTTTGAATGAAGAGGCCTTCGTTACAGAAGCCCTCCACATTTCTATAGGTATAGATCCCTATTTCTGATTTTTACAGCATTGATCCACCCCTTAATTGGTAATTGTAGCTGATCTAATCCATGATAGCTTACATACCAGGTGCATATAGGTAAGGCCTAATGTAAAATCCCAATCATAAGCCCACCTAAAACCACATAATTGCATGACACATTGAACCAGGGTGGCACCGACTGGAAGCCATCCAGCCTGCAACCTTCGATGTGGGGACCTGCTGATCCAACGTTGGTCTTCAACCTTCATCCAAGGCCCGCCTCCTCTGCTTCAATCGAGGGATCCCCTCTACATGCTGATTAAAAACCATTCTTGCTGATGAAATCAATAACCCCCATCGTTGTGGATTTACCGTTGTGGATTATAAGACTTTGTTTCCAAGGGATCACAGACTCAGTTTTCCATGGGTTAACAGACTATGTTTTCCAAAGGATTGAAAGCTTACCGCAAAGGGATTACCTACGAACAGTATGGAATTTCCAAAAACATTATGGGAATATAATTTTGAACTTTTTTGACTTTTTTTTCCACTTGCTGGATTACATAGAGGTCAGAGACATTCGGTGGTATCCTTTCGGGTTGGAACTCATCTCCAAGGACAGGCGATGACTTCCAAAAAGGGGGACTGTAGTGATACACCTCGTCTTTGATATTTTAGGGTTCACACCTCTCTGAAACTCTCAGTGTTACACTTGCTTGGAGCTCAAGGAGACAAGTGGACACTATATTTTGTTACAATTATTTTGAATTAATGGACACTAATTAATCAGATTGAACTTTCTCTTTAATGTGTGTTAATTCAGAATTGATCAAACAGTATTTTTGTCATTTCAATGATGATCTGTTACTTGCATGACTTTGACCCTTCTGCTGGTTTATTTCTGCAGAACAAGCAGTCTTTGAATCTAAAGCACAAGGTCAGAGTAAACGTTTAACTTGCAGCTTCTTTTGTGTTGTCTATGAAGTTAGCCATAATATTCTCTGTGCTCACGAGCGGCCATCTGGTCGCTTTGTAAACATTTTTCCTGTTGTCCGTCAAGAGACTTTCGGCCAATAGTCATCGAGGAGGTGGGGAGACCCCACCTCCCCTATAAATGGGCATTTCCTGCATTTTTAGTTAGTGTTTGGAAGAGAACTAACTGACAACTGGTTTCTCTCCTCTGGGAAAAGCTGGAGACGTTCCGGTCATGTGTCAACGACCCACGTCTCAGCTGGAATCATAGTAAAGCCTTACTGTGATCCGTTCACTCATTTCTGAAAGAATTTGTTTTCTGAAGTTTTATTTTGAAAGTTCAGCCAGTAGCTGGCTCTGTTCCTGCCGGGAGAAGCGGCTCTTCTTACTCGTCTGAATCAGCTCACACGCGCGGAGGTCATCTGGACGTGAACTGGACAACACAGTCCGTTAATGTCCACAAACTTCAACTCTTATCTCCAAGACATATCGTCAACAGGTAACGAGGCGTTGATTGTGTCCTGAACGTGTGAGAAGCCCAGCTGAAACCCGTATGGGAAGGTGCCACTCTGGTTGTTTCAAATAATTAATTTCAGTTAACTTAGCTTTCATCTTCTTCCTCCTATTTCTTATTTTTCATAAGCTATTAATCTGTCAAGTAATGTGCCAACAGTTTAAAGATCCACTGACGTGATTTTTCTACTATTCATCAAATTGCTCAAAATATATATATATTATCATTTAAATATGTTAGTTTTTGCAAACAAAATGATAAATCACTTTAATTTTGCTTTAAAAGTGATTTTGAACTTCAAGCTGTGTTTAATCATGGGAAATCCGTTTACACCCGAACGCACCATCTGTGATGTCATGTGCAGAGTTGAGGCAGAGCTCTTGGCTTGTCACGGTATGAGCAGCTCACATAAAAGTAAGTCTGATACGGCATCAGATCTAAATTAGATCCTGCTGTTTCTTGTTCCATCACCCAAACTATTTTCTGCTTCCCAAAATGAAGACAAATAGCTTAAATCTTCACCTAGATTGCTAAATTAGTCAGGTTTTAAAATGTCTGCTATTGAAGAGACTGGAGCCCTCTGCCTCTCACTCTGCACATTACATCACAGATGGTGCGTTCAGGTGTAAACGGATTTCCCATGATTAAACACGGCTTGAAGTTCAAAATCACTTTTAAAGCAAAATTAAAGTGATTTATCATTTTGTTTGCAAAAATTAACATATTTAAATGATAATATATATATATATTGAGCAATTTGATGAATAGTAGAAAAATCACGTCAGTGGATCTTTAAGTTCCTAATTGTCTGTTTGTTTTAATTTGAATTCTTGTCCACGTAGTTATTAAATCAGAGCTAATATCGATACAAATGTTTAATGTAATTTTTGTGATAGTTTCAATAAAAGGTCTATTTTTTTGGTAGACCAACATAAGTTGAAGCCTCTCGTGAAGTTACATTTCTGGCTAATCACATCACAGATTTGTTGATTTAATCTGAAAAAGTTGAGACCCCGTTTAACTGATGGTAAGTTTGAAACAGTCTAAAACCTGCTCAAATCTATCATCTAATCTATAGGTAAGTCAGTAAACTGACCTCGTTTGTGTTTAATTACACAAACGGCCTATAGATTCCTTTACATATGTATGTATGTATGTATGTATGTATGTATGTAT
>JBBPBX010033099.1:0-12967 GCA_038048925.1 Garcialebias charrua | reverse complement strand
ACAGCAGCATATATATATATATATGTATGTATGTATGTATATATATATATGGGCTTCTATCACTTCTGTTTACATCATCATCGTGTTTCTTGTCATTTCTGTCAGTCTGAAAGGGACAGCAGCTGTTTTAGGGTGAAAGCCCAAAGCAAAGACTCACACCATTCAGTGAAGTCTCTGACTACAGGCCCAGGGTCTGGGTGATCACTCCTGAGAACAGACAGGATGACTGTCATCAGCAAACTTTGTAAAGTGTTTGTCAAATGAAATGTTCAACTTCAGGTGCTCTGTTGGTGTCCAGATAACCAGCTTGCAGCTCTGCAGCCCCAAGCACATCATTGTCAGCCGGACCTTGAAAAGTAAATATGTCTTACGGTTTGTTTTAATGAAGATTTACAACAGGGTTAATATGAGCTGGACCCTACCAGAACAAGATCCGGGAACTCTCTCATTTTGACATGGTGCTTTCTGGAAACTGTTTGCTCAGATCCGGTAACTCAAATCTCTGCCTCTAACAGTCCAAAGTCATCGTGCATTTGTATTAAAAATCTAAAACATATCATTAACAGTTGTAAGTTATAATATTTACTAACCTGGAGGTAGTGTCCACTTTGAACATTCAGAAGAATGAGATACTTTCCATTTTCTAAGCATCTAATGTCACCATTTGGCCAACACAAACTGAGAGTGACTTGGTGCTTAAAGTTGATCACTAAAAGATGACCTAAAAGACTTTGAGGACACTAGAGGGAGACACAGTCCTTCTCTATCACTGACTTCAGCTGCTCTTAAACCAATTGTTTTCTTAGAAAATGTCTTGATCTGTTTCCATCAACTTATCACCTTTTAGAAAGATGATCAATTGAACAGCCTGCTCATAAAATAGGTATATTTAATGTCTTAAAATGAAACTCTGAATGGGAACCATTTGGTTTGTGGATCTCTTTGCTTTCTAACCCTAAGGTGGGTCAAACTGTTGATCTGTATCACTCACTGTTTCTCAGTTTTCATTTCTGAGACAAAAGTTTAAGGATAATAAAGACAAGTAGACTAGTAGACTATTGGGCACCTGTGGCTGAGTGGTTAGAGCAGTCGTCCTCCAATGCAAGAGTTGGGAGTTCAATTCCACCAGCAGTCACATGCCAAAGTGTTCCCGGGCAAGACACTGAACCCTTCATTGCCTCCGATGTGTGTCCCGTCAGTGTATGAATATGATAAAGCACTGATTAGTCTTTGTATAGAGCTAGCAGAGTGCTGTATGGATGGGTAAATGAAGGCACCTATTGTGTTGTAAAGAGCTTTGAGTATGTTGATAAGATAGAAAGGTGATATATAAGTACAGTCCATTCACCATTTATAATTTAACAAAACAAGCATGTTGATGAATTTAGTTCTGATGTTTTTCTTTTCAGGACTGACATGGTCACTGGGCAGCAAAGGCCTCAAGTAAAACATAATAAAGGGTATAATTGTGGTTATAAAAAATATTTCTTAATACCAAACCAAAAAGTTTTTTTCCCCCTCCAAATGTTTTATGACTGATTTGCGTCGTCCTCATTATTTCCCACTGCCGTAAAATGAAAGGTAAATGAAATAATTCAACTGGCTGTCTTTTGTCTGTCTTTTGTCTGTGAGTGCAAATGTTTATTAGTTTATTGTTTTCATAAAGTATCTCCAGGAGACTCATTTTTAAAAATTGATCAAACCAGTAATTCTTGGCTGTACATCTACAACTGATTAACTCATGGAATTCACTCAATTCAAGATGGCCGCCACAGCTAATTGACCCCCAAGAACAATAAAATACTGTGACACCATCAGTTTCTGAGATATTGAACTAAAATTGGACGTGTTAGTAACGAGTGATTCTCAACTCCTGCTTTGACGGCTAACGTATTGTGCAAGGAAGGCCTCATATTACCTTGTGTGATTGCATGGATTATTATACATAATAATGTGATTAATAATTTCATTTTCAAGGTTTGACTGATCCATAATTTTGCAGCATAAGATGATCTCAGTATAAAATCTGTCATGAAAGGTCCCTCTTGTAAATGAGTCCCCGTGACTCAACGAGGCTAGCCTGTATAAATAAAGGTTGAATGAATGAAAGGTGGAGGGTGATGTGTTCGGCCTTTAGTTCCCTTATCAGTCATGTCACTCGGTGCAACATAAATGCTATGGGAAATTGCGCTCCGCGCGGTTACCTGACGGAATACAATCACGCCTTTACGGCAGAGGCATCAGCGTTGCGCCAGAGGCCCTGCCCTCTGGGTACTTAAGCCGCTGACGCCCATCCATCGATCTCTTATTGCCCTTCACCTCGCTTAAACCTGAACTCTCTCTCTTCGCGGGACTTTTCTGTTGCTTCATCGCTCGACCAGAGGTGAGCTTGCTCCCTACACAGGGCGTACAGAGAATTATTCCTGCGTACTACTGGGCTAGCGAAAGCTAGTCCGGCACATTTTTCCTTAACCCCAAAGTTTTTTCTTCTCCTCTTTCCGCAGACGGCTTCGCTCGACGGCGCTAACTACGTCACACCGCTACCTCTGCTAATTCGTAGCAGGCTAGCCAGCGAAAGCAACGCGACGGAGGAGACGTCTCAAATAAAAAGAAAAAAGATCTTGGAAGGACTCGCTCGTCTTATCTCGGACATGCCTCCGGAGAAAGGAAAGCGAAAGACAAGACTTCCAAAAAAGACCAGCAGGACGGCAAGCCCAACCTTGCGCACCTGCCCCAGCGGATGCGGTTTTTCCCTCTCAGCGACGGACATCCACGAGGCCTGTCCCGTCTGCTTAGGGATGCTGCACGCGAAGATGGCGCTGGACGCACCCGAGTCTTGCCCACACTGCAGCCAGATGCTGGAGGCGGTGAGGAGGCACCGGGCGGACTTCGTCACCAAGGCCATGGGGGCTGCTGTGGCGCTAGCAGACCCGGACACTACTGAGCCTATGACTCCCACACTGGAGCTCGAGAGCATGGCTTTGGATGACAGCACCCGAGTCGAATGGGGCGACAGCCTAGATGTACTGAACCCCATGGTGGACTTAACAGTCGAATTTGACACTCGAGGCATGATGAACGAGGACGAGATCTCGATTTCAGCCTCAGGTGAATTTTCTGCGGATTACGCCAATGTCGAATACGAGGAACAAGGAGAAGACCTCTCCTGCACCCCGGTGCCTGTGTTCCCGGAGACTGACTTTTCCATCCCTGCTCTGTTCGACTTGTGTCATAGAGCAGCGGACGCACTGCGGATCCCATGGCCGGAGCCTCCACCTCGTCAACAAGTCACGAGGTTGGCAGGAAATTATTTTTATTCAAAGCAGCAAGCCGCCACGAGGCAAAGGATGCCCATCTTTCCGGACTTCCTCATAGAACTGACTCGCACCTGGTCTCAGCCCAGAGCTCCCATGCTGCTGCCGCTCTCGCATTTTCTCGACATGGATGGGATGGATGAAGTGGGAATAGCCAATGTACCTCAAATTGAGGACACGCTGGCGACTCATCTGGCTCCCAAGTCATCTGGGACAAAACCAACTCTCCCCAGCAAAGCCTATCGAGCCTCGGCTTCTCTGCTCGAGAAATGCTACAGAGCTCAGGGCCTCGCGGCGCGCGCAATGAACGCATCCGCAATGATGCAAGCGTACCTGGCTGAAAACTACAGGAGCTCCAGGTAACGACAGACAAGCAAGCTGCCGCCGAGCTGCTGAATGAAGCCCGCAGGGCAACAGACTTTGTGCTCCGCATGATGGGGACAGCAGCTGTTGCACAAGGCATAGGAATGGCTGAGGTGGTCATCGCAATACGCCATCTGTGGATGACCCTAACTGACCTCCCGGAGGGACAGAAAATTCCTTTTCTCCACCATTCGATAGAACCGACGGGACTTTTTGGAAAAGCGCTGGATCGAATTCAGACCAGGCTGGACCAGAGGCGCAAACAGGCTGAAGCTCTCCGGGTGGGCATCCCCAGGAGAGCCTTCCCCCCCCCCAGGGAGTCAGCTGGGAGCAGAGCACCGCAGCCTCGACACCACTCAGCCACACGTGCCCCACCGCAAAAGCGGCCGGCATACGAGGCGAGCACCGGCAGAGACCACCGCCGGGCCCACCCCGGACCGAACACGTCTGGAGTAAAAACAGATTTGTTCCCTGCTAGGTCGTCCGACACAGAGCTTCCTCTGTGAATCGGGACACCAGGCAGAAGCGTGCCTGATGAACCAGGCCCTCTTCTTGACTTTACACGATCACCCGCCTACGCGGTACGGTAAATGATCTTTTCAGGTGGTGACTTTGTTTTAGACACAAATCATGTTCTTTCTGCTGTGAGTGACATAAAGTCAAATATGTCGTTACACATAAGCACGAATAAAGCTCAAAAAACAGCCCCTCTCTGTTTTCTTGACTCACAAAAACAACAAAAACAACCACAAACAGAAAGCAGTAACATCAGCAGAACGGTCCCCTCTGTTCTTCCAGCCGATATAAAGGACGGGGGCCATCTCCTCCCCCCTCCCTCACGGCTCACGGGGTGTTAGCCTACTTGATAAACCCCAGCAGGATGCCTCTGTTCTGTCTGCAACAGACAGGCTCAGAGGCGCCTGCAAGCAGGCCCGTCACTCCTCACAGAGGCAGGTGAGGGGGGTCACGTGCTCCAGCCCCCGCTCCGTTGTAGACCACGGGGCCGGCAATACACAAATCAAACAAACCCGTGACACGTCCGCGCTCCAGGGGTGCGCGCCGACAGAATCTGACGACCCACCTTCCTGGCCACCTATTCATCGGACGCCAGTAAGGGACGGGGGGCCACGGCAGAAGCCCGCAGGCCAACACCAGTATCACACGTTCACAAAGGCAGTTGTGATGAAACTGCAGCGTGTGTAAACACTCAGTGCAGAACAGAAATAGCACCAGGGCTAAATCAGACTCCTCTTTCCTTTAATCGAAGAGGACTGAACTCTCTGTCACCAACCAATCTAAAGTCCACTCAACACAAAGGACCATCTCCACATTCTCATGCTGAAGCTGTCCCCTTATCCCAGTGGTGGTCCGTCAGGGCCTGCAAAGCCTTCTCTGAAGGCCTAAAATTATTTAAAATTTAAATTTAATTTTTATTTTATTTTATTTTTGTTATTATATTTTGTCCATGAATACGTATTAAATAATTCCAAATGGTCTGGCCGCTTCCTTTCATTGCTGCTCCCCTGGTTGAGCTGCTTCCAGAGTGTATTTTCATATTTAAGCATTGAACCAATCACATTTCAGCCACTATTTGTTGCCAGGGTCAAAGAAATCTGCCTGGAAGCCTTCTATCACAGTTCTGCAAGCCCTGTGGCACTGTCCACCAAGCTGTTGCTTCAACCAATCAGATTTTGAGTTTGTGACACCTAATGTCTATGGGCACGCTCTGGGCACACCCAGAGCCTTCTCTGCAACTTTTACGTTTTCTGTACGTCGTACTGAAACGTCAGTGTATTCACACGCTTTGATTGGATAGTCAGATACAGCCAGAGCTAGCAAACTGCATCTGTAGCGAGCTGCATCTGTAGCGAGCTGCACGAGCAAAGATATTGTTGTGTTGATTTAATAGCTGGATGGATTTTGTGTACAAATAATCTGGATTTTTGGTGAGTAAAATGTTGCTATATTCCTAAATAATATTGCAAATCAGCTGGATTTAAAAAAAGTGTTTCGCTGTGTCACGCGTGTGCACTGTGCATGTCTTTAAAATTTAACAAGATAACACCTTAAAAATATATTTATTTGCTGACATTATAGTAAAGGTGTGTTTGAGCTGAACTTTTCTTTTAAAAATGAATGTAATTGTCAAATAGCTGATAGGTTCGCTTTGACCGGTCTTCACGTGCGCATGCGTGTGTGTGCGCGGGCTGCTAAAACCTTCATCTGTTTAAAATTTAATAAGATTAACACTTAAAAAATATATTTGTTTGCTGAAAATTATAGCAAAGATGTGTCTGAGCTGAACTTTTCTTTAGTAAATGAATATATTCAAATCCGCTGGATTTAAATAATTTCGCTTGTCGGGTCTTCCAAACGTGTGCGCATGCTGCAACAACCTTCATCTCTTTGAAATGTAACAAGATTAACACCAAAAACTATATATTTATTTATTTATTTTTATTCAAACTCGTTGAATTCTTCATCCTCTGCGTCGCTGGTGAAGAGTTCTGCCAACTCCTGAGCAGGTAACAGGTGCAACGCTCAGAGCACTGCGTCCTCCTCCTGCACGTCAGCTCCAGCAAACATCCTGCCTTCCTGAACCCAGACAGATGGATTCTTTACTGACTGAGGTCCAAGCTTTATCCTTCCATCCATCCATCCGTCCGTCCCTCCGTCCATCCATCCATCCATCCATCCATCCATCTGAGGACCTGCTGGAACGTCACGTGCATCTGTCCTGTAGCTGTTGCTATCACGGCGCAGAGCTGCTTTGAAGCTTGGTCAAGCCTCCCAGGATGATGCAGGAATGGAGTTAAACACTTAAATGTTATCTTTTAAATACAGTATGATGTGCGCACACACGCTGTCCATCCAGCAGGACTTTTTTTTGCTCTAAAATATCCGTACACAGGTACACTGGTCGTCAAAAGCCTAGAGGGTCCTTTAGCGCCCGTAGTGGCCGAAAGTAGTACTGCTCCATTTTTTTTCCCATCAGAATGAATGGAAACGGTCATATATCAGCCAAAACTTGGTCTAAAAATATGGGGAAAATAGTTATTGATGGTTGAATTGATTCAGATGGAGCACTACTGAAGGCCTAGGTGTGAAATGCACAGCCCGCCACTGCCTTATCCTCAATGGGCGACACGCCATGATCAAACAGTGATCCTGCAGCGTGTGACTGTGCTGACCCAACCAGGAAACGGGCTGGAGTCAGGAGATCTGCTCGTTTACAAAACTCTCAACCCCTCTGATCCATGACCCCCCAAAAAAGAGGAAAAACAGACATTCTGTTCAGCTTTTGTCTAATAATGACAGCAGATTGCCTCTGCCTCCAAACACTCTCGATCAGAGTAGTATGGCGGTACATCTGCAGGAAGGCCCTCTCCCTAACGTGGTTGGCCTTCAAGGGACCACATAAATCAGGGTTTTTGAGGGAGAGCTGGTTCCACCACCTGCTCCTCTCCAGGGACCCTCCACGTCACCAGAAGGAACAGTCTCGCCGCTTAGGCTGAGAACTGTGGCTAATTTTAGCTTGGTGGTGGAGAAGAACAAACTGGTGGCCTCAGGCCTGCCCGAGAACGTGGTAAAAACCATTCAAAATGCACGAGCTGTGTCAACACAGTCTCTCTACGCCCGGAAATGGCATATTTTTGAAGCTTGGTGCACAGAAAGAAATATTATTTCTTATTCATGTGACTTGGCCCAGCTCCTCACCTTTCTTCAGGACCTCTTGGAGAAAGGTCGCTCTTTCTCAACGATTAAGGTGTTCTTATCAGCAATTTCAGCTTCTCACGAGGGCTGGGGGAGCAGGATGCCTGGCGCGCACCCGCTCATAATAAGATTTATGAAGGGCGTGCTAAGGAAGAGACCCCCCAGCAGGATCTTGAACCCTGGATGGGATCTTAGTATGGTCTTGGGGGCTCTCTGTGACCCCCCATTCGAACCACTGAGCAAGATTAAGATAGATTTATTATCTTATAAGACCGCTCTTCTCCTGGCTCTTTGCTCGCGAAACGTGTGGGTGACCTCCATGCTTTGTCCGTACATCCAATGTGTACCAGGTTTGCTCCTGACGGGTCAAAGGTCACCCTAAGGCCTAATCCTGCATATATCCCCATGGTTTTGACTTTAAACCCCAGAAGTCTGGACTTTGATCTCTCTTCTTTTCCACCTGCTCCTGTCCTCACTCAGGAACAGGAAAGGCTGAAGGCTCTCTGCCCGGTGAGAGCTTTAAGCACTTACATGCAGAGAACAGCCGAATGGAGAAAAACAAATCAACTGTTTGTGTGCTTTGCTGCACCAGCTACAAGAAAGTCCCTATCAAAGCAGCGCCTCTCACATTGGATGACTGAAGCCATAAAAAGGGCGTACAGTAGCAAAGGTCAACAGGTGCCCTCTGGAGTGCGTACCCACTCCACTTGGGGCTTGGCCACCTTGTGGTCACTGTTCAAGGGTGTACCAGTTGCAGACATCTGTGCTGCTGCAAACTGTAGCTCAATGAACACGTTTGCAAAGCATTACAGTTTGGATGTTACTGCGTGTGATGTCACTCAGGCTGTCCTTTCTAACACACAGTAGAAAGCAGCCTTGGGATGCCTGCTGAATAAAGGCAGGCATTCACACTAGCATGCATTTTACTGAGCATTTCAAGGGTGTAGTGGACCTACCCAGGGTCAAAACTGATGTGTTTTGAACTGTTCCAGTGATGACCTTTGCTGACCTTTCAGTAACCAGACTTTTAACACAATTTATTTTATTAGTTGTAATCTGAGAACATAGTCACCAAAAGAGACTATTTCTATCTTTGATTTTGTGCTAATACAAATATAATCAAAGCATCACCTGTGTTTATTCATGAGCAGTGTTGTAATTTACAATATGTCTTATGATCACATATGTTTTTATGCTGTGTTATTCTGTAATGTGAAACATCACTGTGTCCACTGCTGTGTGAAAGTTGAAGGCTCAGGTCAAAGAGACCCGGCCATTTTGTTTAGAAATGAAGAAGACAGTTAATCCGTTGTTTTCATGAGAATGACTCCAGTACTCTCTGTCTTTTCCTAAACATTTTCACTCTGCTCTGACTCTCACCTTGAATTCTGATAACGTTAAAGTGAACCCTTTGACGTGTCTCTGTTTCTCCTCTCTTCCCTTCTGACCAATCAGAAGACTATTTTCTGGTCTTAACACTTTTAGAAAAAAACGTTTGCTTCGGTGAACGTTCAGTTATGCTGGGGACTTCAAGACATGAGGTTTCCCAAAGAACTGAATGAACGTCAGTCACATGCTAAGGACACGTCATTCAGTTAAAGACTAATAACATGTTGTTATGAGTCCACTTCGAACCGAGCGTAAGCTCAGAACTTTGATTATTCCTTTCTGGAATAAGTTATCTTGAAGTCAACCAGGAGCTGACACCATTTTCTGATGATCGACGCGGATCCCAGGAGACGTTGAAACGTAAACGAGAACCGGTTCGGACGTGCTGGACCTGCAACGATTCTGTACGCCTGAAAGGCTGGTGCCATCTCTTTATCAGACTAATCGTCTTCAAGGTAATGAGTCAGCGTTTACAAACGTACCTGGATTTAGCAGAAGTCGGATGGAAAGTGTCATCTGGTTAAACTCAAGATAAATAACTTCCTCTCTTAACCTCTCCCTATATTCCTCTTAAATCTCTCCTATCTCCATTCTAGCTGGTAACTATATTTAAGCTAAAGAGCCACAGACTAAGTATAATGACATCCTGTATTTATGTCTGTTGTGTTACAATTTAAATGTGCTGACGTGTTAAATTGCAAGAAAGTGAAATCATGTCAATCAAGTGTAATGGTGTTAATTTAGTTGATTTATTTTAAATAAATGGTAGTGTCTTTGGCATACCAAACTAAGTTAACGTCCTGTCACTTAATGGCTTTATTTATTTATCCATCATAAAGATCACAGAAATATTGGGTAAACTGAAAAAGAAAAGAATCCGTGAAGATTACTATTCAATCTGAATAAGTAAATTAATTAAGGTAAAGAGGTCAGTATTAATATTGACCTCCTAAAATCCTTTACAAGGGCGTGATTGAATTACGTTCCCATAGCATTTATGTTGCACCGAGTGACATGACTGATAAGGGAACTGAAAGTTATGCACCATAACTCATGTTCTCTGAAGGAAGGGAACGAGGTGCAACATACCTGGCCCTTTCAATGCTGAAAGCTCGGTGAAGTGCATTTTGGAGATCGATGGATGGGCGTCAGCGGCTTAAGTACCCAGAGGGCGGGGCCTCTGGCGCGATGCTGACGCCCCTGCCGTAAAGGCGTGATTGTATTCCTTCAGGTAACCGCGCGGAGCGCAATTTCCCATAGCATTTATGTTGCACCTCGTTCCCTTCCTTCACGGAACATGAGTTATGGTGCATAACTTTCAGATATGCTTTGTTTCCAAACATCCAGACTCTCCTGAGATTTTTTAAAGCCATAGCTGTCAAAATGCACAATTTAATTTTTGATTGTAACTTTTATTATTTTAATGCAATTTCTACATCATTAAAGGATTGGTCGTTAATGTAGCTCAATCAGTTTTTGTAACTGAAAACATTCATTCATTCAACCTTTATTTAAACAGATAAGTCACATTGAGCCTTGATGACTCATTTACAAGTGAAATCTGTTGGACAGACAATAAAAGTGGTGAAAAATGAAACATAGGGTTTGGAGACAAACAAAATTCCTAACACATTTTTGACCTCTGCTTGAAGGTAAAAAATGTGGTAACGAAAAAAAATCTCTCACACAATCACATAATGACGCCGACATTACGCAGAGGGCGGGGGAGGGGGACTCAAAGGTGGTTGAGCAAGCCAGCCACTGTAGAGTTCAGATAGAATCACTCAGTTCATATACAGTAGTTCCCTCTGGAGATCTGTGCACACTCATGGGGGAGGGGGAGGGGGGGAGCTGCCGAGGTTGGCCAGAGGTGAATCCAGAGTCCTGAAATGATGACAGAATGTTTATTCAGCTGGGCTCCTCTGAAAAGTCTGTGGAATTCCTCAGTAGAAGGATTGGAAGGGGTGAGAGCGTCAGGTTTACAAAACTTCTACAGGCGTGTTGAGATAAGACAGCCTGTCAAGGCCAGTCAAGGAGCTGAATTTCAGATAAACACGGTTGTTTTGGGGACAGGCAGAACTTTAATGACATCTACCTTCAGTCTGTGTCGGTCCACTCGCTTCCAAAATGTCCAAATTAAAATGACCATACCAATGGAACGTGCCTGAGAAAATCCCTGAGATCTAATCCATTCAGCCAAAAGTCTGGATTCTCGAGACATGAACCAAGCCATCATGTAAGGCAGGAAGCCTGACCAGGTCCAGATTTGCTGCCTGATGTCTTCCTTGTGTGTTGATAGACCAGGAACCAGCCGAATCCAAAAAGCAGGAACCAGTTATCATAAATCCAATTAAATATTCATGCTTAAGATCCACAGATGACAGCAGAGATAGACACGTCATCAAGTCTTCCAAGTCGATGAGATATCCAGCTGTGTGCATGCCAACAGGGCAAATGGGCTCGCCTGCAGTCTGTCTTCTTGTTGAAGAAATGTTATCAGTTGTGTTGAGGGACCAACTGACCAAATTGAAGTCCATACACTGAAAAAAAGAGAATAGGCCTCTATTGGATTAAAGTAATCATTTTGAGTGTATTAAACTTAACTACCACATGTTTTAAGCTGAAACAGTATTATATAGTGTAAATCCTACGCGCTAGGCAGAGACAGTACACTCCTTGTTCGAATCACGTTTGTCTAAAATGATTCATTAACCGTGTCAAAGGTAAATCTCGCGATATGACACAGGATTTTGACTCTCGCGCGATACCGAACGGGATTTCCTCTCGCGCGCATGCGCAGCTCAGTCAAGAACGCAACAGAAGGTGGTCGAAGAGTCTGAGTTGTTACTAAAATCACTCGGTAAGTCTTAATTTTCTGGATAAATATTATATAAATCACGGTCAAATGTCGTTAACTGCTTTGAGAATTTCTATGTAACGTTTAATAGTTGTCAGGTTGTTTGCCAGTGCTGTTTTTTTTATCGGTTTCATATATTTGCGCTGCTTCTTTTGAAAAAAAAAAATTGAGCGCGAGCTAGCATGACACACAACTTAACTCTGTGGTTATAGTTATTTTACATAATACTTGGTGTGCCAACTGACTGTTCAGTTGTGTGTTAACTGCATGGTGTTAGTGGAGTTTTGCCATCGAAGAGCTTCAGCTTCGGCTAAAGATATCTGCAGCCTCAAGCTAGCATTAAATTAGCATGCTACAACCACATTTTTCTTTCTATTTTGCTGCAGATTGAGATGCAACAGCCAACGGATCGTTTGCTCAAGTTTTTGTGGTAAGAACAGTACTTACACTACCTAAAAAAGTCTATCTGTGAAATAAAGAAAAAAAATCTTCCATGTTTTTTATTTTATTTTTTTATTGTCAGAAAGATGACCAACTAGTTGATCTGGGGTGGTGTATTCTGTCTTTTGTCTAGTTTCTGATATTTTTCCCCAAGTAACATTTCACAGTATTAAATAAAAAATAAAAAACAATACAGTGCATTGCATTTAGGTAGGATTTTTGGAGAGGGTGCAAGCACAGTCAGTCTACCCCCACCCCCCCAAAAAAAGTAGAGGCTGTGTGTATGTGTGGGGGGAGAGATTAACTGACTTATTTCATTCTCTAACACGATTCTCAACATAGAACATTTTCTCCACCACCTTTAAAAGAATGCAAATACAAGAATGAATTTTTATATTAAATTAATGCAAACAAATGATTTCAAAATCACTGAAAAAGTCTGAACACGTTATTGAATGCAAATACTAATAATAAAATAAGATGAATGGTAAAAGTACTGTAAGTCCATGAGTGTTTGTTCTACAATGTAGCTGCAGGTCGTTGTTGCAGGTCACGTTGTTGCAGTTTGATGATGATGAAGGTTGCTGCCATCATCATCACAGGTTTCAGATGAAGAAAAGGCCGTTGACCAGGCCAGATGACAAACCATTCAGTGTCTGGCATGATTTGCCAGGAATTGTTTTTAAATGTTGACTTGTTTTTTGAAATCTTTTAGCTCTGTCATTATGTAACAATAATTTCATGTTTCAGGTAAATGCAGAATTCAAGCGCATCACGTCTGCAGTCAAGGTTTCTGTCGCAGCTTGACCGTCTTTCTGAAAGTCTGCTGAGAGCAAAGCGATCGGGCGAGGTGGGCTAAAAACATAGCTGCTATGATGACGGTAAGAAC
>JBBPBX010033098.1:8061-26541 GCA_038048925.1 Garcialebias charrua | reverse complement strand
CTTATGACCAACACCGGATGATCAAGACACTTAACCCCGAGTTGCTCCCGGTAGGTCTGGATGGCGCCTTGCAAGGCAGGCTACCACTACCGGTGTATGAATGTCTGAATGAATGGGTGGATGGCTGGTATTGTAAAGCACTTTGGGGCTCCTCACAGGGGGCTGGAAAGCGCTATATAAATAAGCTCTATTTACCATTTACCATAAGACCATTGGTGATCAGTCAACACTTAAACAATCCCATACGATTCTTGTCATTCTGGTCTGGTCATCACAAACAAGCCCCTGCGTTTTGCAGCCCTGCTTTCTACTTTTGCGCAGTGCATCTCTGGCTATTGTGGGCCCCATGGTTTACACTCATTTACCCTGGAGTAGCACTGTGGCGTATTGGAGATTTTCATGTACAGTAGTTGTCTTGGATGTTTTCTGTTTGCTTTTGGTGTTGTGGGATCTGGCTTGTGGTTTCATGCAGCAGCTGTGTGTTTGAGGCGTCCAATCATTCATCTGTTGTTTTGAGGTGAAGTAGAAACATTTGGAGTATCCACTTTGTGCAATTCACAAGTGCCAAAGCATGATCCTACCACCACCATGCTAGATTGCTGTTACAGTCTCCTCACTTTTACCAGTGTTGCCAGATAGAATCCAGGTTTTCCAGCCCAAAAATCTGTTAAACACCGCCGAAAACCCGCCCAATCAGAAAGTGTCACGTGACACATCACATACAGCAAAGCGGGGGGGGGATAAGAGTTAAATTAGGTCCTCTGGATGGGTTAAAAAATTGTAGAAACGCTTCTTCTTTTATCCAACAGACTTTTTCTTTTTTTACTTCTGTATTTACAAAAAAAAATATATATATATATATATATATATATATATATATATATATATATATATATATATATATATACACACACACACAGTACCCCCAACTCCTGTAAAGATATATCGGTGTTTATTTGTTCAATGTGATTAATCAAAACCAGTTAAATGTGATCATTGGTGCTCTTTATTAAGAAAATCAACATGTCACATTTCAGGAACTGATTATTATAGACACATTAAATGTTCACTAATGAATATTTCTATATTTATCATCACAGTAATAGTGTTACACACATTATTAGTTGTTAACACTCAAAATTAGTGTTTACCTATACTGTAACCTAAACATTTAAGGAATAAACATTTTTATTAATCACTTTAAAAGTTATAAATGTTGTCTTTGGTGCATGTTTGCTTTCCAAATATATGTCCAAATGTCATTCACACGGTGTGTGTGAATGACAGGCATAAAACACTTTGTAAAACGGTGCTTTATGAAGTTCAGTCCGTTTCCTTCTATCAGTTGACCGGCAGTTCTGCCACATCCAATATGGCGGCCGCTCTGACGTACCGCCGCTACGGACCAGCCCACTCAACGAGGCGTCCACTAACTGCCTCACCAGTTCTCTGTTGGGATCGCCCTGGCAGATGACAATAGCCAATCAGTGATGGAGAAAGGTCAGAGGAGCTTTGCTATGAAATAATGATGAATGATTGTTTGAAATTCATTTAATAGTTAACTCAGAAACCGCCGATCTGACTCCAAATCCGCCCAAATTATCACCACCCGCCCGAAGCTATTTTTAGCCGCTAAGTAGAGAGTGAAAACCGCCCAAATGGCGGTAAACCGCCCAATCTGGCAACACTGTTTACACCTTCAAACTTCCTTCATGGCACTGTTGCGTCATCTTTGTCTCCTCTGATCATCAAACCATTTTTTCCCCAGAATACATGTTTTTCACATGTGGACAGCTGCAGGTTTCAGTGCATCTTGGAAGTTTAGGAGCTTCCTTCTTGGTCCTCTCAGTCCATGGTGATGTAAAACTCGTTTTACTGTGGACAAGGACGCATGGTGTTCCAGCAGTTTCCAGGTCATGGTGAATCTTGGTGGTTCCTGGTTTGTTTCTAAAGATCACAACTCGTTTCCTTTCATCTGAGGGGGACAGATTCATATTGAGCATTTTTTCCAATGAGTGCTGTCAATCAAAATCCTTTTATGCCAGCAAAGAGAAACTACCATCCGCAGTCAATCGTGATTGCTAACAGAAAGTCGGGCTTTGGTCTTTTCAGGTTAAAAGACCTAGAATGTTCAGCACCATTTATTAATACATTTAAGTGAATGCATGAGGATATATGAGCCTGCATGTGCTGTCATAACCATGTGATGTAAATGTAGGTTTTAAGTCCACTAACTTCTCCTGTCTGTTGTCCTGTTTTCCTCCCACAGAATCCAGTGGTGTGTCCACTGTATCTCTGGCTCAGCGACTTCCTTTCCCAGCATTCCCTATGAGGGTCTCCCTCCCCCCTTTGGCTGCTTCAGGCCCCGTTCAAGCCGCCGCCCCTCCTGCAGCATACAACTCAGACTCAGCAGAGTCTTTGGAAGAGATTCCAGTGGCGCTGGCCAAGCTGGGCTCCTCGTCCTCTGCTCCTGCCGCAGATGTCACCACATTGTCACACAGGCCCGTCTTGGCATTCTCCCAGCCCTCCCCGCTCCCCAGGACTAAGAGGAAGACCCTCGCCTCTAGAGCAGAGCTGAAGTTTGAAATGGCGTCCACTCATTCTCCATCAGTGTTTGTCAGTCGGGCCAGCGGAGACATCGCTGACCCCTGGGAGAATGGCTACTGTCTGGGGAGGACACAGACCGGGTTCAGACATGGACTCGGGCCCAGACCTGTATCTCGGACATCTCTGGGTTCAGGGACAGGCTCCTGGATGGAGCAGTGACCTGAGTCACCTGCAACCTCATGTTTCTGTGTTCAGACTTTTATTCTAAAGGCTTTCTATGCTTAATTATTTAATTATTTTTATTATTTAAAGCCAAAGTAACTTCCTGTGTGTGTGTGTGTGTGTGTGTGTGTGTGTGTGTGTGTGCGTGTGTGTGTGTGTGTGTGTGTGTGTGTGTGTGTCATCGCCTTCTGCTCCTTCATCATGAACTCAGGAGAATCATCACTCCCTGTTACTATTTCACTGATGCGTCTTCAGATCACTGTGGTAACCTGGAACCAGAGCAGAATGGATCTGAGCTCTCTGTTCAGAACAGGTGGAGCTCTAATAATCAACCAGTTAGTTTATTTTCAAACAGCCAGTTCAGCAAATTAAACAGTTTTATCTGATTTGATTAAATTTCCTGTTTCAGCCAGTCAGACGTTCTTCCTGTTTCCTGTGAGTGATGGAGACAGGTCCACCTGCTGCTCCTCAGGAGGAGCATCTTCCTGTCTCCATGCTAACATCTGCAGCTTCATGTGAGGCCAGTTGAGTTCAACATTAGTTCACCTAGTTCCACCTTTGCAAAATATTTTGGTCGACTGCCTGAAGGCAGCTACCTATAGAGCTTTGGAACCAACGTTGTTGCGTAGTGCCGTTGTGTTTACATCTCGCGCAGTCGGTCGAAGCCATCTTTCAAGGCCACAGGCCAAAACAAACTATTCGGTGTTTGTCTGTGGTGTTACTGCTGTATCCTCCTGCATAATGTTGAAAAGCAGCTCAATACAAAGTGAACTATATCATGACAAACTTCTCCCAGATGCCAAAAAACAGTACATGGAAAAAATATCTAAAATTGGAAATGTCCACCTGAAAACAAGAGCCTGCATCCTGAACCGCAGCGTGTCCCTCTACAAATGTATCAAAATGTACTGTGATTTGTGCTATTACTTTTAGTGGCATTTCGAGTTGCCATGGCAGCGTAATTTGCAAACAAAGATGTCATATGTCTCACTGAAAAACACAGACAGAACTACCGGTAGCTTCTAACTGCCACAGTGAGGTCACATGACCTGAGGAAAAGAGTTTGTCATCAAACTCTTCCTACCACCACATCTTTTAAGATACACATACTTATTATTATATTTCAAAATGTAGGTTTTTGTAATCTTCCCACCAGTATGTGTGGTTTGGCTGTAGGAGTTCTGTTTTTTTATGAGGTGCCTCAGAAGTGTGACCATTTCGTGCATATGTTTCTCCATTATAATTTGGCAGTGTGAGGAGTGTTTTTAACTCGTCATATCTCTAACATATAGTGCTGTAAAAATGTCAAAAGTCACACGAGTGTGAATCAATCGCTTATCTCACTCATGGTTCAAGATTTTTTCAGGAGACCTTATAGTTTTTACACAGCAGCTGTTTGTTTGAAGCAAGATTTCTCCACATCATCCTCTTTTCTCCTGTGTGGTAACTGGCCTGCTGGGCGGAGTCAGGCTGACAAAGGAGGGCGGGGCTTCTGTAAAATGGAAGCCACATGACTCAGGTGATTTATGTTCACTGTTATGACAAATGACACACTTTCCCATCTTACGTCTGACCTGACTTCAGAAACACATTTAGAAATACCATATGTGGGGAGTGGTGGTGCAGAGGTTAGAGAAGATGGGCCAGTGATCGGAAAGTTGTAGGTTCAACTCCCAGTACCGTCAACATCAAAATGTGGGTGGTAAAGGTGAAACACCTACATCTGCCTCCACCCTCATTTGCTCCACTAGCCCCTGAGCAAGGCCCTTAACCTCCACCATCTGCTCCTAAACAGGTCTCTCTTGAAAATGAGTTCTCGTGACTCAATGAGACTACCTGGATAAATAAAGGGTAAATGAAAGAAAAAAACATATAAACTTAGATTTTCTGTTTGTTAGCAACATATCTCATGAACAGCTGGTTGGATTTGTTTGAAACTCACAGAAAGTACTGTAATCATCAGATGCATGTCTAGAACTGAATAACATTTGGAGCCATTTTAGTTCAAGATGGCTGCCACAGCTACCTCAGAAGACACAAAATTGGCAGTAACTCATCATTCTTTGAGATGTTGAGCTGAAATTTGGCATGATGCTATTTGAGAGTGAACCCCATCACAAAGTATTGTTGAAAAAAAAAAGTAGCTGGCCGCAACGTGGCGATCCCCATCAGATTTTCTCCAGCAACTTTCTACTTCTGATTTCTGTCCTTAGTTTTCTGCTTTAGATACTGTAGATAGTTGTCCCCAAGGGGAAATTTGTCTTGGACATTGTGCGCTAGACGCTATTTACTCAATTATATACGGTTTTATTATGAACCAATGGTAAATATTTCTTACAGCCAAAACTGCAAAAAAAAAAAAGTTAGGACACAAAAACATTTTCTTCCTTATCAATTTATTAAGCTTCATACAAAAGTTATATACAAAGGCTTCTTTGCAATTTCAGTTTAAAAAAAAGATTTTTCTAAGACATGATGAATTTACTGGAACATTTTTAATCATTTATCCAAGTGATTATTATTTTTTTTATCTTGTCATGTGCCATTTTTAATAAAGGACATATATCCTTATCTGTATCAATCATAAAATTGATCAGTGACAAAGTTAAAACACCCATTGTTTTAAGAGGGTCAAGTAAAAGTTTGTTGCCACAAATTACACAAGCTTTTCAAATCACAACTTTATTAATGGCCAACTAGGAGTATGTTGCTGTTGTTAAACATAAAATTCTGCAGCCCCAGTTGAAAGTAATGTAGGATATTATTTTTTTTGTGTTTGATATGCAGAGATTAAAAGATGGGTGTCAAGTATCAAAGAACAGATTTTGTCCTTTGAACCAATAATTAAATTAATAATTTAACAATAATAATTGAAATTTACACTGGGTTTCTTTTTCAGAAACAGACCATGTCTAACACTGAATGCTAGGAAACGCCTTGTGTCTGTGACTTTCCTTCCCTCCATTGATTACCGTGACATTATCTACATAAACGCTCCTACAAGCACCCTGCAGATGTTGGATGTTGTCTATCATGGTGCACTAAGATTCATAACTGGCTGTGATTATCGTACCCACCACTGCACCCTGTATTCACTGGTTAACTGGACATCATTAACCTCACGCAGACTCTTCCACTGGTACATTTTCATCTTTAAATCACTTCTTGGTCTGCTGCCCTCATACATCTCCTCCTACATGTCTTTGCGTGAGTGCAGCTACAGCGTGCACTCTCAGGACATGATTACCTGCAGTGTTCCGTCAGTGAGGACTGAACTTGGAAAAAGGGCCTTCTCCTACTCCGCTCCTGCTTCATGGAATATCTTACAAAAAGATCTGAAGCTCTCGACCTTGACTTCTCTAAATGGTTTTAAGAATCTGTTGGAATCCTGGCAAAAACCAATGCAGATATGTTCCTGTTTTTGATTTTCTACATCTACCTTATAATGTTTTGCTACTTTGATATTTTGTTTTAATTTGTAAATAAATAAAAAATCGATATTTCTCTCTTATGTTTGCCTATTGTTGCTGTTGTCATCATTCTTTAGTTTGTAGACAGGTCTAGTAAATGAGTCATCGAGGCCAAATGAGATTAACCTGACTGCAAATAAAGGTTGAATGAAAAATTAACTGCAACCACCAATCTTTTGGAGTTAACATTTTACAATAATGACATTCAGAAGTGAAATACTGTACATGAAGGTGCAATATTATCTCAAGACATACACATGTGGGGGTGGCCGTGGCGTAGTGGTAATTCATTCATTCAATTCAACCTTTTATTTATACAGGCTAGCCTCGTTGAGCCACGGGGACTCATTTACAAGAGGGACCTGTCTCACTCACACCCAGGGTCAATTTAGAGTTACCAATCAGCCTAACATGCATGTTTTTGGAATGTGGGAGGAAACCGGAGCACCCGGAGAAAACCCACGCATGCACGGAGAGAACATGCAAACTCCACCCAGAAAAGCCGCTGGGCCGGGATTTGAACAGGTGACCTGCTGGGTGACCAGGCTAAGATCCCAATGGCAGTCGTCCCCCGATCGGAAGGTTGGAGGTTCGAATCCCGGTTCTGCACACCATGTGTCGTTGTGTCCCTGGGCAAGACACTTAACCCCGAGTTGCTCCCGGTAGGACTGGAAGGCGCCTTGCATGGCAGTCGCCACTACCGGTGTATGAATGGGTGGATGGTTGGTATTGTAAAGCGCTTTGGGGCTCCTCACAGGGGGCTGGAAAGCGCTATATAAATAAGCTCCATTTACCATTTACATACACACGTGTTTGAATAAATGTGATGGACACCAATTGAGTAAATAAATAATTGTGTAAATAAATTCCCACATTGCCAACATCTATGTTGTAGACGGCTGTTTGCATGAAGATGTACATGTTGTGGAGCATTTGATTATAAACAGTTCCAAATACAAAGTGAGACATAAAAAGTTCATCAAAAGCTCCAAGTGAGCTGGTTGACTTGCATGACCTGCTTGTCCAGAACAATGAAGAACTTTTGTGGATGGTGCTCCTCCTCTGTCCCAACAGCAAGTAGGCTGCGTAGTGAAGTTGATGGCACCAACATGGTCCTGGATGCTTGTTCCACTCTTAAGTATGAAAAACTGAAAGTTATGCACCATAACTCATGTTCCATGAAGGAAGGGAACGAGGTGCAACATATGATATGGGAATTGCGCCCCCGCGTGATTACCTGAAGGAATACATTCACGCCTTTACGGCATGGGCGTCAGCGTTGCGTCAGAGGCCCCGCCCTCTGGGTATTTAAGCCGCTGACGCCCATCCATCTTTCTCCAAAAAATGCACTTCACCGAGCTTTCAGCATTGAAAGGGCCAGATGTGTTGCACCTCATTCCCTTCCTTCAGGGAACATGAGTTATGGTGCATAACTTTCAGTTCCCTTTCAGTCATGTTCTCTCGGTGCAACATATGCTATGGGAACGTAATTCATTCACGCCCTTGAAATGCTCAGTAAAATGCATGCTAGTGTGAACGTCTGCCCTTGACCAGCAGGCATCTCAAGGCTACTTTCTACTGTGTGTTAGAAAGAACAGCCTGAGTGACATCACACGCAGTAACATCCAAACTGTAATTCATTCAACCTTTATTTATACAGGCTAGCCTCATTGAGTCACGGGGACTCATTTACAAGAGGGACCTGTCTCATTCACACCAAACAACCATCCACTCTCTCACATCACACCTAGGGTCAATTTAGAGTCACCAATCAGCCTAACAAGCATGTTTTTTGGTCTGTGGGAGGAAACCGGAGTACCCGGAGGAAACCCACGCATGCACGGGGAGAACATGCAAACTCCACCCAGAAAGGCCCCCGGACCGGGATTTGAACCGGCAACCTTCTCGCTGAGAGGCAGCAGCTCTACCAGTTGTGCCACCGTGCTGCCCAATGCTTTGCAAAAGTGTTTATTGAGCTTCAGTTTGCCGTAGCACAAATGTCTGCAACTGGTACACCCTTGAACAGTGACCACGAAGTGGCCAAGCCCCGAGTAGAGTGAGCACGCACTCCAGAGGGCACCTGTTGACCTTTGCTACTGTACGCCCTTTTAATGGCCTCAGTCACCCAGTGTGAGAGGCGTTGTTTTGATAGGGCCTTTCCGGTAGCAGGCGCTGCAAAGCACACAAACAATTGATTTGTTTTTCTCCATTCGGCTGTTCTCTTCATGTAAGTGGATAAAGCTCTCACAGGGCAGAGAGCCTTCAGCCTTTCCTGTTCCTGAGTGAGGACAGGAGCAGGTGGAAAGGAGGAGAGCTCAAAGTCCAGACTCCTATGGCTTAAAGTCAAGACCTTGGGGATGTATGCGGGATTAGGCCTTAGGGTGACATTTGACCCGTCAGGGGCGAATCTGGTACACATTGGATGTACAGACAATGCATGGAGATCACCCACGCGTTTCGCCGAGCAAAGGGCCAAGAGTAGAGCGTTTTATAAGATAATAAATCTATCTTAATCTCGCTCAGTGGCTCGAATGGAGGATCACAGAGAGCCCCCAAGACCAGGCTAAGATCCCAACCAGGGGTCAGGATCCTGCTGGGTGGTTTCATTCTTAGCACGCCCTTCATAAATCTTATTATGATTGGATGCGCCAGGTGTCCTGTTTCCCCAGCCTTCGTGACAGGTTGAAATTGCTGATAGGAACACTTTAATTGTTGAGAAAGAACAACCTTTTTCCAGTAAGTCCTGAAGGAAAGTCAGGAGCTGAGCCAGGTCACATGAGTAAGAAATAATATTTCTTTCTGTGCACCAAGCTTCAAAAATACACAATTTCTGTGCGTAGAGAGACTGTGTTGACACAGCACGGGCATTTTGAATGGTTTTTACCACATTTTCCAGCAGGCCTGATGCCATCAGCTTGTTCTTTTAAGCCACCAAGCTAAAATGTTTAACAACTCCCAGCCTAAGCGGCGAGACCGCTCCTTCTGGTGACATAGTGTGTCCCTGAAGAAGAGCAATTGGTGTAGCCAGTTCCCCTCCAAGGGCCCTGGATGCTGTGATCCCCTCAGGGTCAACCAAGTTAGGAAGAAGGCCTTTTTGCCGATGTGCTGCCACACTGCTCTGATCGAGAGTGATCGAGGGCAGATGCAATCTGTTGTCCTTATTAGACAGAAGTGGAACAGAATGTCTGTTTTTTGTCTCCTTGTTTGGGGTTATGGGACTGAGAAGCTGCAAGTTTTGTAAACGAGCAGATCTCCTGACCCCAATCCGTTTCCTGGATGGGTCTAGTTTACTGGTCCCTGGCCTTAACAGAGCGTTAGAGCCAGACGAACCACCCGAAGTCTGTGTTTTGTCACTTGTCTGTTTGGGCAGGGAGGAGGAAGGGTATAGCGAGGAACCAGAAGACAGTAAAGAGCTGGCACTGGCATGAAGGTTGGCAGTGGACATTGTGGACATATTGAGCCTCTGCTGTTTTAACCTGCAAGACAACAAATACAAAACAACAAACCAATAAAACTTTTTCTCTGAGAAAAATGCCTGTAGAAGCATGATCAAAATTGCTTTTTTGATTAAATGTCATCTAAAAATGTGTTGTTGGGAGTACATATTTGCAAGAATGTATTAATTAAAATCTCAAAAACAGTGTCATGGTCTGTAAGTCTAGTCAATTTTTTTGTTTATTGTACGTGTTTTCTTTTTCCTTCTTGTTCAGTTTGTAATTTTCCTGATTTCCTGTTTTACTCTGAAAGTCCTAGTAGCCTTAGATTTTATTCCTGTCTGTGTTTCTTCACTTGGTTTGTCTTTAATTACCACTCACTTTTTCCTCATTAGGTCATTTATTCTGACTGATTTCCTTCAGTTAATGTTATACGTGTTTACTCTATTTCTATTTGTGATGTGTTTGTTCTTGAGTTTAGGTTTGAGTTTATAATAAACACTTTTTTTCCATTCGCTTGTTTTCCTTGAGCCCCACATTTGCGTCCTAATCCTAACAAGCTCCCCATGTTCTGAAAACTGCTAACTGTGTTGCTTTATTTAAAAGTATGAATAATAATAAAATGTTTTCATCGGAGTATTGATAAAACTGAAAACATATAACGGTTGTAGTGAGAAGCTTAGGCGGTACCTGGAGCAGCTGCAGGACGCTCTAGTCCCCAGATCATTAAAGTTCCACATGGTAACTCCATTTGGCACTTCCTTTGTCAACGTCCCATCAGTTTGCTCATTTGGTCTGCAGGGAACATAAACACCAAGAAGACAAACATCTCAGCTCCAATCTTGAAGATACTTTAAGGTATAATATGATATAATATGACACAATGCAATATGACAGAACAAGATGAGACAATACAATATAATTCTTATTTGTCCCTTTAAGAAAAATTGTTTTGGACTAGATGCTGTCTCAATAGCATGCTTCAGAAAAGACTTGTAATTATATAGATTATTAAAACAATTTATACACAATACAAACATTATTCATCAGTAAGGTACATTAAAGGATGACAGTGTTGCACAACCCCCTACTCAAGTCTCTTCTACAGCACCAGGAGACACAGCTCATATTTCAAGTGGAGGATGTGTGATGGGTTTGATCAGTCCAAGTAAATGTCCTGAAGGGAAAGCGTTTCCATCCTCCTCATCACTGTTACCGCAGACTGTACCAGACAATAACAATCACATAAAAAAGTACAATAGGTGTAACATACATGTGCTGAGATTGGTTGAGATAGCACTCCTTCCAAGCCTGATGAACCACCTGGGAGGTCAGCTTCCTCCCAGAATGCTTAGGGCTGATGCTGGGGATGCCCATGCTGCTGCTGTCAGGCGTTGGGGCATTGGAGGCCGATGTCACAAAACCACTGTCTGCTAAAATGGAGAAAAATGGAGCAAATGTTATAAACAGGCTAGGGTACATTGAAAAAAAAAAAAGAAGTAATTAGTATGGCAGAATTCTAAACATGTTAACCAACTCCTTCCTAGGTAAAAATAAAATAAAGTAAAATAAGCACAATCTTTAACTTTTTTATGGCCAAAAGAATGATGGCTTTATCACACATCCACAGATATTATTTAGATCTCAAGCAGCAGTAAAACATCCTTATTTTGCATGTGCATTTCTTTTCATTGATCCAGTAAATGTATCAGTGTATTATGTGTGCATCGTGCTACTGGTGCTTTCTGGCGTACTGAAAAAAGCCTGACATGAACCCCTTCCACACATGAACTACTGTATTTTCCGCTGTATAAGTCTCAGTTGTTGTTTTTTGTTGTTGTTGCATAAATTAGCATGCCTGTTACGTATACAACAAAGTGACACATTTATGCCCCCCATATTTATAACTCAATTTTTTGGCTGAGATCTGACAATTTCATTCATTCTGACATGGAAAATATTGAACACTACCATTTTCAGCCACTAGAGGGTCCTCAACTAACATGGCAAGCCAAGTTTCTCTTTAATAGTTAAAAGTGGCTTTTAATGAGATTCTTGGCTTGCCATAGAGCTGATTTGACCATTAAAATTCATTTATTAAGTAAAAGTTAAAACTGTGACACACCTTTACTATAAACTCAAGCAAAGAAATAATTGTTCTTAGGTGGTTATCTTGTTAAATTTAGAAGAAATGCACAGCGAGTTGGCCCTTTGCGCGGAGCACTTCCGTGAATCGGCTTTTGAAATGCAGCTGATTTGGCCGTCAACGTGCATTTATTAAGGAAAAGTTAGACTGAGACGCACCTTTGCTATAATTTCGAGCAAACAAATAACTGTTTTATATGTTAATCTTTTAAATTCTTGTTAAAGTCGTCCCGTGCATGCTTCCGTAGCCACCGTTTGGCAGCCAATCGATTTCTGGCACATCACCGGCCCATATTTCCAGGTGGTCAGCGGTGAAGCATAATAGATGCAACTTATACAGCGAAGCAACATATTTATGTTTTTTCCCACTTCATTAGACATACTGTATTTGGACTGATGCGACTCATATGGCGGTGCAACGTTAACAGCAGCAAGTACTAGTATGCAACATCAACATCTTCCTCAGTCTGTCAGGCTTTCAGTAATTCACACATTACTCACTTTCTCATGCTTCATGCAAAGTCATCATAAAACTTCTTATTCCGTGTAATATAACCACGGTAGTACATAATAAAATTACTGTGGCTAAAAGTGTAAAATCACAACAGTGATAGAGAAAAACTGCTGAAGCTGTCTCTTTTTAACATGATTAATTGACAGGTCAGTTTTATTTGAGAAGGTGAATCACTGAGAACTATCTAAGATGTAGCTTCCAAGTCAAGTGTGATTTCAACAGTTTGCACAAAAGAAATGTGTGCACTTATATATGGTACAAAGAAAATTAAGTAAAACTTAGCAGATTACAACATTTTGCCATGTTTGTTTCTAGAGCTTTCTGGCTACTTCTAGCCTTAGTTTTAAAGTAGATTCAAGCGTGGATAAATGGAAACTCGTGGAAAAAATGGTGTCGTGATTTTTTGTCAAAAGTGCACCAACGTAAACTCTGCATTCTACAGTTGGGGTTTTCCCCATAAAACCTTGATGCTTCATCAGAGTATGTTTTTAAAATGATATTTTTCTATCAGCCATATAACAAATTTAAAACAGTCACATTAGAGCTTAATCAAATAAAAGTGACATTAACTAGGTGAAAGAAAATAGTTTTCAATGCTGCATATTTTGGGGTTGGACGACACCTGAGTACCATATTAATTTTACCCTCAAATGTTCAAACAAGACTTTCAGTGGTTATTACTGTTTGGACCAAATGCACTTTTTTGTTTAAACTGCACTGTATTGAAGTTAAAAACTATTAGATTTATTAATGTTGATTGTAAAGCCAGTATAAGGTGCACTTTAAAGTGCTAAAACCTAACTTGCAGAATTCATTTTTGTGCAATATTATAAAATCCTGTCATGTTTCACTGTGCTGGATATTTGTGGCATTTTGTATGGAAATTCCTGTGTGCATATTTGTTACCAGAGCAGGGCTGTTCTGG
Source organism: Garcialebias charrua (assembly GCA_038048925.1). NCBI lineage: Eukaryota > Metazoa > Chordata > Actinopteri > Cyprinodontiformes > Rivulidae > Garcialebias > Garcialebias charrua. The sequence goes on along the minus strand of JBBPBX010033098.1, from coordinate 13,284 downwards.
CGACGTTGGAGGAGTCAACGGCACACTGCAGTTGTTCAGCTCCTTGTTGGGGCCCTGAGCTGCAGGAACAGGTGGAGGCTGCTCCACTGGTAGGTCCCCCTGAGCAATCAGCACAAAAGCAGCTGGGTAGGTCATCCTTACTCCACCTTAGAAAGACAAAAGAAATAAAATGAAATAAAAGATTTACTGTTGTGAACTAAAGAGATAGCTGCTGCATTAACTGTAAAATTGACTGAAAATGTGGGTGCATCACAGATGGCTTTTAATTATGCTCACAATATTTCCATCCTAACTTTGATTTCTGTAAAAATATATATATATATTTGCCACAAATCTTTTCTGAAGAAAATGAGATGTATTAACCACAAATACAGTTGCTATGGCAGATACACAGACTGCTGTGCATTTCTGCAAGCACTCACTTCTAATACACTGCTCAGCACAATCAAATAAAAAAAATCCTTTACGCCTTCCGTTCTCAGTATCATTTCAGGCTGTAAAAGCCACTGGTATCCAAAGGAGTTTTAATTGTAATCAGGTCAAGTCGGCGCCGTGGGATCAGACTGATTAGTCTGTTAGAGAAGCTCCCTGGAGTTTCTACCCCAACTTCCCGATTGCTCTTTTCTGTCTGTCTTGCGTTCCAGTCATTTCCCCTTTAAGACATTCAAAAAAATGTTCAATACAAAAACAGCTGGACTTTATTTGTAACAGAAGACGTTTTGCTCCTCATCCGAGGAGCTTTCTCAATTCAATGAGCTGAGTGTGGGGTTCAGGTTTTAAAGGCTGAGATAAGATACACACATACAGTACCTATGTAGACTGACAAATCACACATCACACCTTAACAGTAGGGGTTTCTTAAGGTCTTTGTTAATCTAATTCACAGATGAGGCTCCTCAGTTCCCATCAGGTGTGAAAACTGGCTGAGAATCAGTCCAAAAGCTGCATTATACGTTTTAGAAAGTTGGAATCTGATACCTCCCCCTCTGTTAAGAGTTGCTCCTGGTAGGACTGGCAGTGCCTTGCATGGCAGGCTACCGCTACCGGTGTATGAATGTGTGTATGAATGGGTGGATGGCTGGTACTGTGAAGCGCTTTGGGGCCCCTCATAGGGGGCTGGAAAGTGCTATATAAGTAAGCTCCATTTACCATTTAAGAGAAGGTTTTTATCTCAACATAAATAGCTTTCTTCACACCCCTCCCCTATTGCTAAGCATTTTGGGAAGGTTGCCCTTTAAGGCCCTGTTTACACGGACACAATGTGGGGAAACTTGTTTTTGCGTATGTTAATTAGAGGAAAATATCTGCGTTTACACGGACAAATTCTGGGTTTACATGCATCTGCTGGAATCCCCCCCACCCTCATGAATCTGCTGTAGTTACCATGCCGGGTCATTAGTTGGCGCTGCAAATTTTGTAGCTTCACCTAACGCGCATGCGTGCTGCCTCAGTCTGCTTTGCTCTGGGGCTAAAAGTTAAGCTAACAACAACTTAACAACAAGTTAAAGCTGAATTTTGGATAAGAGTCGACAGATTTTTAACACCAAGTGGGACCCGCTTCTGAGTGGACCAGAACCGAGTCGACGAGGATGATGTCGGACTTTTGTCCGTGATAAACAGATGCTTTACAGCAGGTAAATCAACGTTCTTAATAACGTTTCCTTGTGTTTACTTTGATCACACAACAACCAACTGAGTTTTTTTTTTCCTGCGAGGTCAAGAAGCGGTCTTTCCACCAGACAGACCGGTTCGGATGGGACCAGAATGAAAACAGAGCAAAGTCCAGTTCATTAACGTAGTTACAGTTCGGTTAACGTGTTTTTAATAGTGTTCAATTTAATTCTCAGTGTTTGTGTGACATACAGTTTGTGCTGTTGAATAAATAAATAAAAAATAAACCTGGTGTCTTCATTTTCAACTTTAATAATATGTAGCATGTTACGCATCGTTTAAATGACGTAACGAGTCCAGACAGCTTCATTTAGCTCAGATAACTTTATATATCTCCCAAGCTGACATAAATATTGTTAAACTGTTATTATTTAGCACATTTAGTATGTTATAGTGCAGCGTGACGTGTGAAATATCTGCCTGCCTCGTTCAATAAACAACAATATTAGAACTGGATCAGACTGTGTCTCTTCCAACACAGATGCAGCTACATTCAGGTGTAGATTAATTAAATATGAGACTCAAAATATATTCCATCAGTCGTAGTTCAGAAAGCGTGACCGCCACCATTGTTGTTGATAGAAATGCCGTCTGTAGGTCAAACAAAGGCTCAGCGGGAGATGTTTAGATTTTCAACGGGGGATCAGCGAAAAACCTCCACTCTGGAGGGTGGATTCAGAAACCTTCGGATTCAAAGAGGGGGGCCAGTGGTGTCGTGTAAACGATCGGCAGAACCGCAGAGAGAAAGGTGCGGTTTCACTCAAAATACGCGCCATGTAAACGGCCCCTAAGACATATTAACAGGCTCAGTGCTTTCACATTCCCTGGTATCTCAGCTCAAACTGCAGAGACGGTACCAGTAATCAATGAGGCGTTATGCCTCACTGTTTGCATTAGCAGAGCAACATCTCTGTAGCCTAATGCGATTGATTATTCGTGGCTGTTTACATGCTGAGGGATCTGCAAGGTGAGTTGCTCAGAGATAATATGCAAAACATGCATTTCAGTGTAAAATACTAACTCCCTTGGAAACGTAATAACCTATTTTTCTTTTGTTGGTATGTAGATGCTTTAAAACCATAAATACGTTTCTCACAGTTTCTTTTATTTAACCGTACCTACGATGACGTCCACCGCCACATGAGAGCTGCAATCGAAAGCCCGACCCTCTTCTTTCTGGTTCTTCTCACCACTTCCTTCCTTCTGCGGAAGCACCATGGGATAGAAGTAGCTCCAGTCCTCCATCAGCTTTCGAGCTGCAGGGTCACTCATCTTGTAGGCCTGACCCGTCAAGGTGCCACTCAGACCATACGGACTCAGGACCACTGAACACACAAAAAAAAATCAAACTGATCAAAAATCACAGAAAGAGATACACTGAGGAACTGGGAGAGATTCAAGTTAACATTTTTTTTTATTGTCTTTTATTTTGTGAAAAGCAAAAAATAAAAATAGAGTAGTGAATTCTAAATATGGAATGAAAGTAGGGATGGGGCCGATCAGATCCGGTATCGTTTTCGGCCTCCAATACCAGCATAATTTACGTATCGGATTTTCCGATCAAACCTGACGATATTTCCGATCCATGATGCATGTTGGCTTCAAACTATGGAATGGATTTCCTGAACAGAGGTGTCTCATGAACCCAGAGTAACAAGACCCACCTCACATTCAGGAAATCCATTTCAAAGTTTGCAGCCAGCTACAACGTGCAGTGGCACTGTAGCTAACAGCTAGCCAACTTTCATCTTTTAAGATGAAACATGTTAAAACATGTGTGCAGTGTGGAAGTATTTTACACTAAACATTGCAAGACAGCAATGTGCAATGTCTGCAGGGCCATAGCGCCACATTAAACCGTGGTCAAGTTAGTTTTACGTTGGACATTCGAGCTCCGGGGCTTCAGCGGGACGCCACTCTCGCTGAACCGAAACACAAGCATCCCCACTCGGCCAGCCGTATCCCAGTCTCGTGGAGGGACAGGCTGAGAGCGGCTGACCGAAATCAGAGTGCCCGCCCCGGATTGAACAAGAAAAACACACAGTTAAAGCCACAGAGCTCAAATGTTCACCGAGAAGTTGCTAAACTTCATCATAATTAATGACCAACTGCTATCAGCTGTAGAAAATGAAGGATTTTGCAGCTTGATGCTTGCAGCCAAGATATAGTTTACCCTCCAGGAGACATTTATCAGTACAACAGAAGAAAATCATAAAAAAATCACATTAATTAAAAATTACAAGAAAACTGTATAAAAAACATATAAACAGCTACCGGTACTTTATAAAGCAATGTAAAATACTAAAAACAGGAACATGTCTGTGTTGGTTTATGCCATGAACTTAGCAGATGTAAAGCTATTTAATATTTTATTTAATTCATTTATTCATTCATTTAAAAGAGACAAAATAAAACAAATTCATCAAAAAAAATTGAATGAAAAGAGTGCAGAAAGAAGAAAAAAAATCTTATATCACCCCATTATTTAAAAGAATATATAAAATAACTTTAAACAAACAATCACTTAAATTAATCACTTTAATATCCACTTTAAAGCTAGGAATAAAATAAAACATTTTGTGTTAGCAGAATTTAATTGTAACTTTGAAACTTATCCAACATTAATAAAACTTACCTCAAGTTGCCTTTTTGGACATGCATGCATATATNACATTATAAAGCGATGTAAAATACTAAAAACAGGAACATGTCTGTGTTGGTTTATGCCATGAACTTAGCAGATGTAAAGCTATTTAATATTTTATTTAATTCATTTATTCATTCATTTAAAAGAGACAAAATAAAACAAATTCATCAAAAAGAAAACATTGAATGAAAAGAGTGCAGAAAGAAGAAAAAAATCTTATATCACCCCATTATTTAAAATAATATATAAAATAACTTTAAACAAACAATCACTTAAATTAATCACTTTAATATCCACTTTAAAGTTAGGAATAAAATAAAACATGGTTTGTGTCAGCAGAATTTAATTGTAACTTTGAAACTTATCCAACATTAATAAAACTTACCTCAAGTTGCCTTTTTGGACATGCATGCATATATGTGTACACATTGTACTTGAAAGGAGATTATTACAGCCTCATCTATGATGATGAGGATATCGGAACTGGATCGGTATCAGCTGATATCCAGATTTAAGTAATCGGTGCGTCCCTAAATGAAAGTTGTGCAGCTTTAATTGTTTTGTTTTCTTAGCTTAAAATACTGGAGTTTTATACAGAAATTAGGGCTACCCTAGAGTTTAAAAATGAAGAAAACGACGAGTAATCTTTATCAGTGTAACTAAGTAAATCAACAATTTTAAAGTATTTACATAGAGTTCAGACTTTAAATGTGTACCAAATAATTTTTTTAGCAGCTACTACAAATAGTATTCATATCAATGTCAATATCAAAGTCACTTTTCATTAAAAAGGACATTTTAAAACAAAAAAAGTCTGTGATATCAATATACTGTTCATAAATGTATATACATACAAACATATACAGTACAGTACAGTACAGTATATATATATATATATATATATA
>JBBPBX010033097.1:0-30128 GCA_038048925.1 Garcialebias charrua | reverse complement strand
TATATATATATATATATATATATATATCTTGAAGCAAGTTCATTTTCTCAGAAAGAGCTGAACTGATCAAACACATTTAAGATAAACAAACAACAAACAAATCAATAAAGTTAGCTAGAGTCAGCTCAGCTTTGTTCGTAACACTTCTTACGATAATTCAACCCTAATCTGACCTAAAAGCAAAGTAAAAGTAGAAAACACAAAATGCCAAAGTTATAAAAGTTTTCTGGTCCACAGGGTGACACTCAGCTACCACAACAGGGTTTAGCTCAACATCTGTAAAAATGAATAGGTTTAGCCATTTACGTTTGTTAAAACTGATTAACTTTGGCAGCCATCTTGAATTGGGTTGACTTGCAAATAGTAAATACCTGTACTACAAGGGCAAGATTACCGGTACACTAAGATTTTGTAAAGATTCAATTTAAACAAATACTGTGTGCAACAAACACAACCTAAAAAAAAGTCTTAAAACGTAGGACCCCTTCAAAAAATAACTGCACAATAAACAGATGTTTTGTAGTTACTTCAGAATAAGTTGTAATAATGTTTTTTTTTCAAACACGCCAACTCACATCTAGAGCTGAGCACAACCTGTAAATATCCTGCAAACAGGCTGCCAGAGTTTCACCAGAGAACAAACATAAACATGTAAGTTTATAAAATAAGCTTCAAATGATTTGAGTACATGTGTTCTCCACAAAGGATGAAAAACTGAAATATATTTTTCAAAAAAGATGATAGTCTAAAACTCTGGCGTGAAAAGTGACAGTTGATAGACATTTCTTCAAGGAATGCTGGGGCTTTTCTTTTTACTTTAACTTCAATATTTAAACTGCACTTTATTTTCAACATTCATATTTATTCCTTAAAAAAATAATACTTCGATTCCTATATTTTGACATTTTTCTCTATCTTCAGAGAGAAATACCGTAAACACTTCTTTCCTGATCAATATTTATTAATTTCTTAGTGGTTATTGCAGCTGTCAAATGTTCATATCATGTTTGTTGCTAAATTTTAAGCTAAGTTTTATTCATTTAACATTTATTTATACAGATTAGTCTCATTGAGCCTTGAGGACTCCTTTGCAAAAAGACTGTTTTTAACGAAGAATGATAACAGTAGTCAATCATAAAAGAAAGCATATAAATTGAAAAATTAAATGAAAAAATATATTAACAAACAAAACAAAAACAACTACATTGTAAAGTGATGTCTAATATTACCAACACAGAATAAAGCATTTACAGGCTTTATTTTCAAATTAAGACTGCAGTTTTGGACACTGGACCTCAGGGACTGATTTGCAGATTTGAAGCAGAGAGAAAGAGAGACAGGTGAGTGACAGGGGCAAGGCAGGTCAATTATAGCTCAGAAAGAGATTATACCAACCTGTCAAGGTAAGGACATCCCAGGAAAAGCATGGTCCGAGAAATGGTCCAGATAGGTGATGTGGTTTTCACAGAACAAACACGTTAGAGAAAATGGGCAGGCTGAGCAGAATCCAGAGGGCCAGGCAGCGCCGGCCCAAGGCATAAGGGAACTAAGCAACCTCTTGGGGCCCCAGGGTCACTAGGGGGCCCCCAAAGAGGAGCTGAGTTTTGGGGGTTTAAAAAAATATTTTAAACTTTTTTTATTATATGATTCTATTACACACAACTTCATCATAAGGTTCAGATTTTTATTTTCATAATGATATGTATATGTATATTTGAATACTGTACTGTATGTAGAAATCCCTCTAGAAAGGAAAGAAAGAAATGACCGGTAGTCTTGGGGGGGCTAGTGGAGCCCCGGTAGATCACGTTTCACAGGTAATATGAGCTCCTTGCTGCCATGCAATGTGAAGTATGCGTCAAAGCTAATTAAGCACCTGACACATAACTAACGCTAATGTCGCAAAAAAGGGCATTTCCTTCAGGGGCTGAAACAAGGAAGAGGAAAAAATAATAAGAAGAGGAAAAACGGCAAGATAAAGGCATGTTTGTACAAAGTACGTCTCTTTTATCAAAAATATTTGTGCAGCTGCTATATAGCTGGCTAGCAACCTTGAACAGTCTGGACTACCGTGTTTGTACTTGTTAATAACTGAGTTTTAATTTTATGTGAGTTGATTCTAGTGGTTGGCCCAATATAATTTATTTTAATTTTTTTGGCTCAAAACAGTGTTTTTGCTAATGCTTGATAGCAATAATTAAAACTTCACAATACATAACATTAGCAAATGTTTTACATCAGGCTATATCGATATATTAATACAGTAATGGCTTAGCTATGCTGGCGTTGCCAATATGTTGTGGACTGTTGAGCATGATAATTTATGTGACTAAAATAAACAATTTTTACACAAACTTATGTTATGTGAAATTCTGCAGGAGCACTGTTAAAATATTTTGGCAGCACATAATCAGCTCAGTCCACATTACCAGGCTCAGCTGTGGGCAGTGCATCAGGTAAGAGAAAGACTCACCATGCAGCATACAATTAATTTTTAGTTATAGCAATTACACTCCAGAGTCTGTAATGAAAGTATGCAAGGAATGTGTGTGCATATGTATGTATTTCATTTTATGTTCATCTTCGTCCTCTTCAGAGCTAAGTGTAGCATCTCCATCCTCTGTGCCCACTACAATCACTTCTGATCTACCTGGTAAGTAAACTGCATAACGTCCTTTTTACAACTCCTAAACTAACTCATAAAAATTTAATTTACAACGTAAACAGAAAATAGAGGACTTTTTGGAGGAACAAATACTTTCTAAATATGTCTGAAGAAAATTTCAGTTTTACTGGCTGATTTGTTTTATTACTACAAGCAAAAAAGCAAAGTATGAAAGTAGATTCAAGATTCAAGATTCAAGTTCCTTTATTATCCCCGAGGGGCAATTAGATTCCCCGAGGGGCAATTAGAATTAGTATTTTTATACTTTTTCATAAAAAAGTGAACAACGAAAGATAAGTATGATGTGACATCTAACATAACTACATTTTTTGTTATTTTCATCTTAGGTCCATCTCCATCCTCTGCAGAGCTAAGTCTAGCATCCTCTATGACCGCAGTCTCATCTGTGTCTGCAACTACTGCTGAACTACCTGGTAAGCAAAACCTCTTTCATATAATTGTTTAACCATCTTGAGATATAATTCCGATATTATTTCTAAAATCAGACACTTAGACAACCAAATTATTTACAATTTTTTAAAATAAATTTCAGTTGGTGTACTGGCAGATTCCTTTTTATTATAAGCAAAAACACACTGGTATAAGAATAGTTGAACTTTTTATTTAAAAAAGTAAGCAACATAATTGTAAATGTGATATGACATCTAACATAACAATTTTTTTTTTGTTTTCATCTTAGGTCCATCTCCGTCCTCTGCAGAGCTAAGTCTAGCATCCCGATCTTCTGTGCCCACTGTCTCATCTGTGTCTGCAACTGCAGATGATCTACCTGGTAAGTTAACAGCAAAACATCTTCTATAATTCCTCTTTGTGCTCCAGATCATTTTCAGATTAACAGTTATGTACATCGCAAACATTTTCTGCCCTTTTATGTTATTATTAATCTTCATCTTTCTTTTGTCTCTTTCTCAGAAGCTTCCACATCAAAGTCCGAGCCACACCAAGGATCATCAGCTCTGCCAATGGACCCAGCTGAGTGGCCATCTTTCCTCTCAGATGTAAAAAGGACTGAGCAGGTGAGCCCCCTTCTATTCACCCTGCTAACACACGACTGCACACCATCATACAGCTCCAACCACTTCATCAAGTTTGCGGACGACACAACAGTGGTGGGTCTCATCAGCAACAACGATGAGACGGACTACAGGAACGAGGTGAGCCGCCTGGCCTTGTGGTGCGGACACAACAATCTCACTCTCAACGTGGAGAAGACAAAGGAGATTGTTGTGGACTTCAGGAAGAGGGATGCCCAACATGCCCCTCTGACCATCAACAGCACCGCAGTGGAGAGAGTAGACAGCACCAAGTTCCTGGGAGTGCATGTCTCAGAGGACCTGTCCTGGAGCAGGAACACTGCATCACTGGCCAAGAAGGCTCACCAGTGCCTCTACTTTCTCCGCAAGCTGAAAAGGGCTGGAGCTTCAACCCCCATCATGTGCACCTTCTACAGGGGTGCCATAGAAAGTGTCCTGACCAGCTGCATCACGGTGTGGTTTGGTGCATGTACTGCATCCTGCCGCAAGAGCCTCCAGCGCATCGTGAGAGCAGCTGAGAAGATCGTCGGCACCTCCTTGCCCTCACTGCAGGACTTACACAGCAACCGCCTCACTCGGAAAGCCCTCTGCATGGCAGGTGATCCCACACACCCACTACACAGCTGCTTCAGACTGCTGCCATCAGGGAGGAGACTGAGGAGTCTCCAGGCTCGAACCAGCAGACTGAGTGACAGCTCTGTTCATCAGGCAGTCAGGATGCTAAACACTCTGCCTGCTCTGCCTCCCCTCCCATTTGAACTGCCTTAACACTAAAAACTTTCTCACACATTACCACACAACAGTACATACCCCCCTCCCATTTGAACTGCCTTAACACAAAAAACTTTCTCACACATTACCACACAACACAAAGATTTTAACACTGGACTCTGTGTCATCAAACGGGTTATTCACTAAACTCTCGGTCATGTGCTCATTCAGTTTGCACTACTTCTCATATTTGCACTAATGTTTGTATTACATCACTGCCTATAGTCATAATACTGTTTACATTCTCTGTTTACATACTACTGGTTACATTCAATGTTTACATTTATTAATACTGTTTACATTTATTACTACTGCTTACATTTATTACTACTGTTTACATTTACACTACTTTTATATCTACACTACTGCTGATACATATACAGTATTCTCTGACCAGCCTTATTTAAGGATGCCCAATGTGCCTTACTGCATATGCCACTTTTGCCTCTATAACAACATCAACTACTACCTCATACATATACTGTGTACATTAACTCATATGCTGCTTTGCCACTTTGCAAATGTCAATGCTAGAACCTTTAGTTTATTTTATAGTTATACTTTTTATACTTTTTCTATACTAGTATGCAAAAACTCAGGACAGTATTATGTTCATTAAATGTTTAGTGTTTTAGTTTTAGTTTTAGAGTTGGTGTAAATTTTCATACTCTTGTACCACTATGCAAAAACTCAGGACAGTGTTACAGCTTTACTATTTTATGCTTATGTCTATTATTATATGTTTCAGTGTTTCAATGTTTAAATAGTTACTGTTGCACCGAGGGACTGAGAGAAACGCAATTTCAATTCTGTGTATGTCCTGTACATATTGCAGTTCTGACAATAAAGTTGACTTTGACTTTGACTTTGATGAGAGGACCACTGCCTATTAAGGATACCTTTTCCTTCCCCAAAAGGCATGATGAGTGAAGTTTTTATTTTTATTTTTAAAAAGTTTGATTTTACCAGTTTATTCATAGGCAGTTTTATCAATACATTCTGCCATGTCTGGCCTTCTGAGGACATTAATGAACTTGATGTGGTCCAAAATTAAAATAAGTTTGACACCCCTGCAATAAATTACATATATACATTAAAAAGGACTGTCAGAGTTGCAATACATTTTATCAGGTGGGAGAATGATAAAACCATCTGACCGTTGATTGCAGTAATTCACATTATTAGTAGAAACAGAGGGCCCCCATCCAAATTTCGCTTAGGGCCTCAAAGAGGCTTGGGCTGGCAGGGGTCAAACCATAAGAGCTGAGAGAAGAAATTTGTCAGGCAAAGGAGCAGGCAAGGAGAAGTCAAAAAGCCAGGTGGGGTCAAAACCTTGAGATCAGAGAGCAAAAACTTGGCAGACAAGGATCAGGCAAAAACAGGGGTTCAGAAAGACAGAAATGGGTCAGGTTCTTTAAAGAGCTTGGTTTGGCTTGAAAAGGTTGGATATCTTTGGCTGAACTCTTCAGATAATCTGGCACTAGTGCAGTGGCTGAGAGAGGCTTTTATACAGCTTGAGATAATTAGGCAAACACATGTGAGCTTAAGTGATAGGAGTTGAGGGTAAGGACAACCAAAAAAGGAAGCCATGACATGAACAGTCCAGAAACATAAATCATGACATTTCTATGTTGTTTGAAGCCACATTGAGAGGTCAAGGTCGAGAACTTCAGATCTTTTTGCAAGGTTTCCAGGAAACAGGAGTGGAGTAGGAGAAGGCCCTTTTGCCAAGTTCAGTCCTCACTGAGGGAATACTACAGGTAATTGGATGTCCTGCATGCTGTAGCTGAAGTCACGCAGTGACATGTAGGAGGAGATGTATGAAGGCATCAGACCAAGAAGTGATTTAAAGATGAAAATGTACCAGTGGGAGAGTCTGTATGAAGTTAATGATGTCCAGTTAATCAGTGAATACAGGGTGCAATGGTTGGTACAGAAGTTACAGCCAGTTGTGAATCTTAGTGCACCATAATAGACAGCATACAGCATCTGCAGGGTGTTTGTAGGAGTGTTCATGTAAATAATGTCACCGTAGTCAATGGAGGGAAGGAAAGTCGCAGTTACAAGGCGTTTCCTAGCATTCAGAGTTAGACAGAATCTCCATCCATCCATTCTCTTCTGCTTATCCGGGGTCGGGTCGTGGGGGTAGCAGCCTAAGTAGGGAGGCCCAGACTTCCCTCTCCCCAGCCACTTGGAGCAGCTCCTCTGGGGGAATCCCAAGGCGTTCCCAGGCCAGCCGAGAAACATAGTCCCTCCAGCGTGTCCTGGGTCTTCCTCTGGGTCTCCTCCCGGTGGGACATGCCCGGAACACCTCACCAGGGAGGCGTCCAGGAGGCATCCTAACCAGATGCCCGAGCCACCTCAACTGGCTCCTCTCGATGTGGAGAAGCAGCGGCTCTACTCTGAGTCCCTCCCGGATGACTGAGCTTCTCACCCTATCTCTAAGGGAGAGTCCAGACACCCTGCGGAGAAAACTCATTTCAGCCGCTTGTATCCGAGATCTCGTTCTTTCGGTCACAACCCAAAGCTCATGACCATAGATGAGGGTGGGAACGTAGATCGATCGGTAAATTGAGAGCTTTGCCTTTTGACTCAGCTCTCTCTTCACCACGACAGACCGGTACAGCGCCCGCTTCACTGCGGACGCTGCACCTATCCGCCTATCGATCTCACGCTCCAGTTTTCCCTCATTCGTGAACAAGACCCCGAGATACTTAAACTCCTCCACTTGGGGCAGGACCTCCTCCCCGACCCGGAGAGGGCACTCTACCCTTTTCTGGCTCAAGACCATGGCCTCGGATTTGGAGGAACTGATCCTCATCCCGGCCGCATCACACTCGGCTGCAAACCGCTCCAGTGAAAGCTGTAGATCACGACCTGATGAAGCCAATAGGACCACATCATCTGCAAAAAACAGAGAAGTGATTCTAAGGCCACCAAAACGGATCCCCTCAACACCTTGGCTGCGCCTAGAAATTCTGTCCATAAAAGTTATGAACAGAATCGGTGACAAAGGGCAACCTTGGCGGAGTCCAACTCTCACTGGAAACGAGCCTGACTTACTGCCGGCAATGTGGACCAAGCTCTGACACCGGTCGTACAGGGACCTAACAGCCCATATCAAAGGGCCTGGTACCCCATACTCCCGGGGTACCCCCCACAGGGTCCCCCAAGGGACGCGGTTGAATCCTTCTCCAAGTCCACAAAGCACATGTAAACTGGTTGGGCCAACTCCCACACACCCTCCAGGACCCTGCTGAGGATGTAGATCTAGTCCAGTGTTCTACGACCAGGAAGAAAACCACAATGCACACAGTGTGTGTGCTAGGTGAGTGGGATCTTTCAAGATGCAAGTGGCTCTCTTCCTGCATCTGGAGGAGTAACTGTCTGTGATTGTGGGGAAACTGACTCCAACAGACTTCTGTGCAGCCTTCACCACTCTCTGCAAAGCTTTTCTTTCTGCAGCTGTGCAGCCTCCATGCCACATGTTGATGCTGGAGCACAGGATGCTCTCCACTGCTCACCTGTAGAAGGAGGTGAGGACTGAGCTTCCCAGACCAGCTCGTCTCAGCCGTCTGAGGAAGTAGAGTCTCTGATGACTTTCTTGATCAGGCTGGTGGTGTTGCTGCTCCAGCTGAAGTTATTGTTCATGTGTACAGCCAAGTACTTATAGCTGGAGACCACTTCCACTGCAGATCCTCTTATGTTCAGGGGTTATAGGTGCGTTTGTTCCTTCTGAAGTCCACAATCTTCTCCTTTGTCTTCTTCACATTGATGTGAAGGTTATTCTCCTTGCACCAGCTCTCCATGTGTTCCACCTCCTGCCTGTAGTTGGACTCATTGTTTGTGATGCATCCCACCACCGCTGTATCATCTGCAAACTTTACAATATGGCAGCCTAGATGGGTGGCTGCACAATCATACGTGAGCAGAGTAAACAGGAGAGGGCTCAACACACATCCTTGAGGAGAGCCAGTGCTGAAGGGTTATGGTGGAGAAGGAGAAGTTGTGGATCCTCACTGACTGTGGACTGTTTGTTAAGAAGTCTAGTACCCAGTTACAAATGGAGGGTCTTAGTTCTAGTGTGAATATCTTGTCCCTCAGGGTTTGGGGGATCATGGTGTTGAAGGCAGATGTGAAGTCCACAAAGAGCATGCAGACTTAGGAGTTCTTCTGCTCCAGGTGGGTGAGAGCAGTGTGGACCACAGAGGAGATGGCATCCTCTGTTGATCGATGTGAGATGTGAATTGACCAAGATATCCAAGTATTTGTAAGAATCGACAAACTCAATAGGAACACCATTCGAAGATAAAATATAAGGAAGGACTGCTAGCACCGATATCCTGTTTGGAAACAACATCCCTTTGGTTTTAAAGAAAATGAAACTTTTCCAGATATGAGGAGCCTGAAAAGTGAAACACTGCATATTCTAATGATTCTAAGGAATCATTAAATTTGATTTTAAGTTAGTGACAACAGTTGAGGGTAGGAATGTAGACCCACTGGTAAACAGATAGCTTTGCCTTGTAGCTCAGCTCACTCTTTACCACAATAGCCAACAATATTGTGGAAGACACATTGATTGATTTGTCATTCTTCTAAACCATTCTTCCCTCACCCATGAACAAAGCCCCTTTAAATATTTGAACTCCTCCATTCGAGGCAGAGCCTTGCTCCCATCTTCAGGGATAATCAACCCAATAACCTCATGAGGTGCAAGACAAAGGTAAAGGTTTGTTCTAAAATGTACACAAACACAATTTGAAGTAAAGCCTGGAGGATCTCAGTTTTGGAGAACCCGAAGGATTTTCATTGAGTTGTTTAGGAATTTTGTCAGATGCATGGAGCAGATTTTCTGCATCTCATTGGAAAGGGATGCTCCTGATTCTTTTTGTGTATCTCTGCATGCGTTTGTTTTAAATGTTGTGACAGAGGGAGGCACAATAGTTACCACCCCCAACCCCACCCCCGCCCAACAATGAAACGGTTTGGCAAACAACCAGGACCGATCGGGGCACAAGACTCCCGGAGAGTGACCCGGAGACCTGGCTGTCCCCTCACATCAGCATCAGACACACAGCTGCCGGTGGGATTTGTCTGGGGTGGGTGTTTGTGTTTGTGTGGGTGCCTGTGTTTAATATCTTCAACTGAATGCGAAAGATGCTTGTTGGTGAAAATATAATGTTTTACTTGTGTTTCCCCCTGGGTCAGTCAGAGCTATGCAAGATATGGCTCATCCAAACAACTTGCTTTACTTTTTCATTTCAATTCAATTCAGTTTATTTATATAGTGCCAACTCACAACAAAGTTGTCTCAGGGCATTTTACATGAACATTCACATACCGTACATAGAAAAGCCAATGAGTAAAATTCTCTATCTAAGGATTTCAGCAGACAAGTTGAATCCTGGCTTTGTTGCAGTCTCCCATCCTGAGCAAACACAATGGCAACAGTGAAAGAAAAAAAACTCCCTTTTAAAAGGAAGAAACCTCCAGCAGAACCAGGCTCAGGACAAGCAGCCATCTGCTTTGACCGGCTGGGTTTGAGAGGACAGAAAGGAGAGACAAACGAACACAGAATGGTAGGTCCAGATATACTGTAGGTCCAGGTGTACCTGAAAGACAAAAAAACACAAGTTAAGAATAGAAAAATTACTTACAAATACAAAACAGGTTGAACAGAGTAAGAAAAGACAATAGCAGAGTGAAAAAGTGTGGTCAGTTTGTCCTCCAGCAGTCTAAACCTATATCAGCATAACTAGGGGGAAACTCAGGAAACCCAAGCTGACCCTAACTATAGGATTTAACAAAAAGGAAAGTCTTGAAGCTAATTTTAAAACTGGACAATGTGCAGCCTCACAGACAGAGATTGGAAGTTGGTTCCACAAGAGAGGAGCCTGATAACTGAAAGCTCTGCCTCCCATTCTGATTTTGTAAATTCTAGGAACCATGAGTAAACCTGCAACCTGAGAGTGAAGTGCTCTGTTAGGAAAATATGGAACAATCCATCCATCCATCCATCCATTTTCGTCCGCTTATCGGGGTCGGGTCGCGGGGGTAGCAGCCTAAGTAGGGAGGCCCAGACTTCCCTCTCCCCAGCCACTTGGAGCAGCTCCTCTGGGGGAATCCCAAGGCGTTCCCAGGCCAGCCGAGAAACATAGTCCCTCCAGCGTGTCCTGGGTCTTCCTCTGGGCCTCCTCCCGGTGGGACATGCCCGGAACACCTCACCAGGGAGGCGTGGAACAATAAGATCTTAAATATAAGATGGAGCTAGGTTGTTGAGAGGTTTGTAGGTTAGAAGTAGGATTTTGAATTCTATTCTGGACTTGACAGAGAGCCAATGGAGAGAAGCTAAATCTGGAGAGATATGATCTCTCCCACTAATTCCAGTTAAGACTCTGGTAGCACATTTTGGATAAACTGAAGATGTTCTAAAAAAGTATTTGGACACCCAGATAATAAACCATTGCAATAGTCCAGTCTAGACATGACAAATGCATGAACCAGCTTTTCTACATAATTTTTAGATAATATGTTTATAATTTTAGCACTATTACGCAGGTGGAAGACGGCAGTTCAAGTAACATTTTTAGTGTGGGGGATAAAAGACATGTCCTGATCAAAAATAACACCAATATTTTTAACATTAGAGCTGGAGCACCTAGGGATTTACAAAAAGCATGCCATACTTGAGAAATGAACTGCGGGCCACGGTCAGACACAATATCAGATGGGATACCGTGCAAACGAAACACATGTTGGGTCATCAATTGTGCGGTTTCAAAGGGAGAGGGAAGCTTGGGGAGGGGAACAAAATGGGCGGCTTTTGAAAAATGGTCAATAACAGTAAGAATTTTGGTGTTACAGTCAGATGGGGGCAAACCAGTAACAAAGTCCAAGGAGATGTGTGACCATGGGTGGCTGAGGACAGGCAGAGGGGCTAAGAGACCAGCAGGAGGTTGGGTCCCAGATTTGTTCCTGGCACAGGTAGGACAGGCTTAAACAAAATCTTTAACGTCTGAGGACATAGAAGGCCACCAAAAGTGGGCCTTGGCCAGGGAAAGCATACGGTTCATGCCAGGGTGACAAGAAAGTTTGTTGGAGTGTAACCAGTGGAGTACCTGGGGTCTGACACTCGTTGGAACAAACAGTCTGTCAGGAGGTCCACCAACTGGATTAGGTTCAGAGATGAGCGCCTCCCTGATGTCCTTTTCAATGGGCCAGGAAAGAGCTCCCACCACACGGTCTCCTCAGGCTCAGGGAGGTCAGGAGGGGCAAATTGGCGGGACAAGGCGTCCGGTTTAACATTATTGGATCCCAGCCGGAAAGTGAGAATGTAATTGAACCTGTTAAAGAATAAAGACCAACGGCCCTGACGTGGGTTTAGGCGTTTGGCATCTCGAAGGTAGGTCAGATTTTTATGGTCGGTCCAAATCAGGAACGGTGTGTCAGTGCCTTCCAACCAGTGCCGCCATTCCTCGAGAGCGGGTTTAATAGCCAAAAGTTCACGGTTACCTACATCGTAATTCCGTTCAGGCTGAGTCAAGCGTCTAGGGAAAAAAAAGCACAAGGGTGCACCTTGTTATCTTCAGGGGACCTTTGAGAGAGTACTGCCCCCACCCCAGTATCGGAGGCGTCGACCTCTAGAATAAACTGGCGCTTGGAGTCAGGATGACAGAGAACAGGGGCAAAGGAAAACAAGTCCTTAAGCTTCTTAAAGGCTGCATCAGCCTCAGGGTTCCAGCGAAAGTGTCTGACAGTGGAAGTGAGCTGAGTCAGGGGGGCAGCGACACAACTGTAATCTTTAATAAAGCGTTTATAAAAATTGGCCAAACCCAGAAAACGCTGTAGCTGTTTCCTAGACTCAGGCACAGGCCAATCTACAACCACTCTGATCTTCTCAGGATCAGTCCTGCAACGTCCCCCCCCTCAAAAATAAACCCCAGAAAAGAAACGGTGGAAACATTAAACTCACACTTTTCAGCTTTCACGAACAATTGATTCTTGAGGAGTCTCTGGAGAACCGAGCGTACATGGATGGTGTGCTGCTGAGGGTCGGAAGAATAAATGAGAATGTCATCATGATAAACAAAAACGAAGTTGCCAATAAAATCGTGCAACACGTCATTAACAAGAGCCTGAAAAACAGCAGGGACGTTAGTCAACCTGAATGGCATGACTAAATATTCAAAGAGACCTAAGGGCGTACGAAAAGCGGTCTTCCATTCATCGCCCTCCTTAATCCGGACGAGATGGTAGGCGTTTCTTAATGGTGTAGTCACACAGAGCAGCTTTTCAACCTCCAAAAAGCTCCTCACGCACGCAAGTGGACGCACTTGTGAATGCAGCGTGTCCAGAGCTGAACGCCAGAACGCGGAACAGCTGCTGGGTGTGTGGGAGGAGCTTACCGGTATACCGAGTCCTCACTGCACTCCGCCAGGCGAGGAGCTTTTTATTTTGGTCTCTGTAGAGCAGACTTGACTGGTCGTGAAGGACTTGTCGCAAACACACAGCTACAATGAGTTTCTCTTCCATAGTACACGACCTCGCGGGTCTTTTCTGTGTCCACAAACAATACGTCACATAGTGCGCGCGCACCCTCGTTTCCGCGTCACATAGGGACTCTCCCCCTGACCCCCTCTCTTCTCTCCCGACTCTCCCTGATTGGTTGACACACCAACCAATCAGGTAGAGTTGAGCGGCGTTTGAAAGTTTGAACCGCGAAATCTTCAGCATGTTGAATGCGTGGTTTGGAGGCTGAAGCCGGTTCACGTGCACGGAAAAACGCTTCCCAGCACGCTCAACACGCACGCGACCTGACGCCAGACGCCAAGACGTGGCTGGAAGCGCGTCCACCATTGACTTTACATGTAAACTGGACGCTCCTGCTGCTCAAATGTTGCTTGGTGTGACTACACCATCAGTCTAACTTAGTAAAAATTGCAGCTGACAGCTGACTGCAGCTGTTCATGAAGTGAATCTATCAAGGGCAAAGGATATTTATTTTTAATCATAATGTTGTTCAGACCCCTATAGTCAATGCAGGGTTGAAGTGTTTTATCCGTTTTGGAAACAAAGAAAAACCCTGCCCCAACGGGGGAGGTGGAAGGGCGAATTATGCCTGAGTCGAGAGATTTGTTTATATATTTAGTCATTGACTCCCTTTCGGGACCAGAAAAGTTGTACAGACCACTCGAATCAAGGGGGCGCCAGATAACAGGTCAATAGAGCAGTCATACGGACGGTGAGGAGGAAACGACAAAGCCTTCTGTTTACTGAAAGCTGCCGCCAGGTTGCGGTATTCCTCCGGAACGGACGTCAAATCTACCTCTTCTTCGGGAGGTGTAGTCGGAGGTGACTAGAGATAGCGGAACGAAGACAGTTCTTAAGACAAGAATCACTCAATTTCTCTACACAATTCAATTCCCAGTTTATCGCTGGGTTGTGTCGACGGAGCCAGGGAAACCCCAAAACAATCTGAGGAGTCGGAGAATCGAACACAAAGAAGTCATTCATTTCATGATGGTTCCCGGAAGTTATCAAATGTAACTCGGTAGACTTGAGATGGATCTGAGTTAAAGTCTCTCCGGTTAGGCCGAGGACAGGGACAGGGGAAATTTTGCGAGTGGGCAAAGAATATCTCTTAACTAAACTAGCACTGATTAAATTCTGTTCAGAGCCAGAATCTAGTAACGCAGATAATGACAACCGTTGATTATTGAGCTGAATGATGACAGGAAGCAAGAGTTTAAATGGGGAGGTAAGAGCTGACGTACCCACCAGTAACTCCCGTCTTACTGGTGGGAGTTCTCGTTTCCCCAAAACGGACAGTGAGGAAGAAAGTGCTCGGGGTTACCACAATAACTATACAAAGGTTTGAATTTATACATCTTTGCCTCTCTTCAGGAGACAGTCGTGTGTGCCCCACCTGCATGGGCTCAGACTCGGGGACATTGTTCTTCTTGGGAGGAAGAAAAGGTGAGGGGACAACATGATACAAAGGCTGCTGGGGCTTGTAGTGAAACTGGTTGTGACTAGAGGCGTAAGGTTCGACAGGAGAGGTTACGAACCCGGAAGTTGGTTGGCTCGGGGAATTGTAGTTCCTCTGGAAATTCTTAGTGTTTTGGCTCACCTGGAGGGTTCGTGAACCCGGAAGTCGAAGGTCGTTGGGAGTTGTAGTTCGTTTCATGTCTCCTCTCCCAGAAACGTTCATCGATAGAAACAGCAAGTTCAATGAGTTGGTCCAAGTTCTCAGGTTCATCCCGATAGAAGATCTGATCCTTAATAGGTTCAGAGAGAGAATTTAAGAAAGTACCTTGCAACGCCAGTTCTCCCCATGCGGTTTGAGCGGCGAGGATCCGGAACTCCAAGGCATAATCCGATACAGCTTGACGGCCCTGACGAAGATTCAGAAGACGTTTAACAGCGTTTGGTGCCTGCAGAAGGCGATCAAAAATCCTGCGAAACTCCCTCAACAACAGTTTATAGGAAGCAGGGGGACTTTCATGACTCTGAAGAAAAGAGTTGGCCCAGCACAGGGCATTACCTTTTAGCTGAGAGACTAAGTAAATGATTTTAGCCGAATCTGAGGCAGAAAGTGAGGGGGCTCCCTCAAAGGCTAATCGGCATTGTAATAAAAAGCCTCCACAGAGATCAGGATCTCCTGCAAAGAGTTCAGAAGGTTTTACCATAATTTGCTGGACAGGAAGAGTCGGACCAGGATTCACCAGGGGGACCACAGGAGCAGATGAAACGGTAGGAGCTGGAGTGGGAGAAGGTGGAAGTTGTTGTTTAAGAGAAAAAAACATATCTTCAAGCTCCTGTAGGTTGGACTGGACAGTCTTTTGTTGGGTCAAAACTTGACGTAACATTTTGTCAAATTTATCCATTCTTTTCACCTGGGAAGTGGGGAGACTCTGCTCGCTCTTGGTCTCACTCTGGGTCTTGTCTGGCTGGAGCATTTCTGTTATAACACGAGGAATCCGATGTGAGACCCAGAACGAGGCAGACAGGGATACAAAAGTGACAGTGTTTATTTATTCACAGTGGAAAAATCAGCTTATTTGTCGTCTCTCTGCAACATCCTGGAAGAAGGGGGAGATGGTGGTCAGAGATGATCTGCAGATGAGAGTTTGCAATAAAGATGTTTGTTGTGTCAATCTCTTACAGTTCTTGAAGTACTGAGATCTGTATCCTCCAAACAATAGATGTGTTGCAGAGAGGAGTCCAGGGGAGAACCAGCAGGGACCGAGGAAGGCAGGCAACTGGTGGACAGGCACAAGGAGTCCAGAAACAAGCACGAGGAAGTCAGGCCGGGGAACGAGGAAGTCCGAGGAGAGAACAGAGTTGAATCCAAGACAGGACCAGGGTAATCCAGATCAGGCCAAGGGAGGACCAGGACCAAGGAACCAGGAACCAGGGAAACTGGAAACAAGACCAAAAAGGTGAACAAGCTCTACACTAGAGACAATGTTTAGACCAGAGGCACACTATACCATAGAAGGTGATATGCTCCAGCAAAGCGTAACACTGGACTGCAGCCTTAAGTAGGAGTAGAAGCTCATCAGGGTAATGGCCGCCAGGTGTAGACAATCAGCGGCCATCTTGGAGAGCACGCTGCAGGCAGTGGTACCCTTACAAAACACTTCAGATTATTTCTTTGAAGAGATCACATAACTGACCAGCAACTATTTTCTCTAGAATTTTTTTATGGAAGTTAGATTAGATATAGATCTATAATTGGCTAGGATTCCAGAGTCAAGGTTAAGTTTCTTAAGTAAAGGAATTACAGCAATCTTAAAGCTCTGTGGTACCATTTATTAAAGACAAATTAAGCAGATTCAAGACACAGTTATTAATTAAGGGAAATATTCTTTAAATAGCCTGTTAGGAAGCATCTAGCAAACATGTGGATGGTTTGGATGAAGCTATTATTTTTGAGAATTCAGAGCTAAACAGGACAAAAACAATCCAAACATAAATCGGGTTCTAGTGACATTTTTAAAGTTGTCGCATCTGACACACAATCTATCAAATATCTTGAAACTAAGGGATCTGGTCAATTTTAAAATGCTATTACCGGTAGTTATGTTTAAAGCACGAAAGAGATTATTGCCAATTAATTTACAAAAGTTATATTTCGTAAGCTCGTGATAAAAAATAACAGAAGTAAGTATGATTTCAAAAGTAAAATTATGTGTACTACTTTAAAACAAATGTGAATTTTGTTGCATGAAGTAAAATTATGGAACAGTTTGGATGAGGAGTTGAATAAATGATCTACTATAAATCAATTCAGAACACTTTATAAGAAAAGAATGATTAATTCTTATACAATTTTGAGTTGTTAATGAGAAGAGTGATACAGTATATTGTTTGCAACTTGTTTTGTTAATTTAACGTGTACAGCCATGACATTTTTGTAATTATTGAGAAAGGGGCAGGTCTATACCAGATTTTTCTTCTTTTTGCTCTCTCTTCACTCATAAGTCTTGTCAGAGAATGTGTTTGTAAATTGATGATGAATTTGTTGAATCGAGTGAATAAATTGGTTGATTGATTGATTTATTGATTGGCCTGAATTCTTTGAATCACTTTAGACTGGCACTTTTTTCCCTTTTGTGACCCTTTGTATTGTGACCCTCTTACACCTGTTCCTGATCCAGTCTAATGAGGCGTGCTGTACTTATAGACCTGTGGTTCAGTAGATATTTGCTGGAACATTTGGAACCTTCTGTCCTGAATACTTACCTATGAAATTCCTGTTTCGAGCACCTCCTAACTTGCTTTCCAGTGAGATCTACAACCTGGAACCACTTACCTCAGCTCCTCATCCTTTGGTCAGCTTTTGAGTGTCTGTCCAGCCATTCTCCTACAAACAAATACTCACCTCATTTGCTCCTGCTCCATCATCTGTTGACATCCTACTGCTTCATCTCCTACAACTAAGTCTAACAAGTAAGGTTATATTCAAACTACAAAGGATGGTTCAACACCCATTTGAGAAATACTTGGTTTACCATTCACTTCTCCACTGATTCATTCCTGATTTTCTATTTTCTTGGATCATTTCACTGTAAATAAAGTTCACTTCCTTTTCATGGCCGTCTCTTTACAGTCAGGTTGTCTACTCTTGATGAAAACAGTATATATGATGAGTGTTGCTTGTTCTATGTCCTTGAGTGTCAGAGGGTACCTCCAAATAAAATGTATTATCATTATTATTATTAATAGTTCCTATTGTTACAAACACATTCTGCTGCCTTCCTTTTTAGAAGTGGGCATTTTATATTGTATTGTATGTAAATGTATTCTAATAGGAATTGAATTTATTTATTTGAACCTAACTGGTTTAGAATCAGAAAAGTATTTATGATTTGAATTCATTTTTTATGTAGAATGCCATGAGATAACTTGTGTTGTGAATAAGTTGTGTATTTTATGAAAAAAAATAATTCAAGCAAATGCTTGTGAAATAGCTTTTTTTTGTATAAAACCCTATTTTTACTGTTACAAGTGGATACTGTCAGTGCAAATATTGATAAAAAATTAAAAAATGTCAGCAAACATATCACAACACATGAAGATTTTTAAATGCTTTATAAAATCCTCTGTATCTCTCTGTGTCTTAGTAATAACTCAAACTGGTGCTGAACTTATGTCAAACTAATTTTACTGAGTTGATTTGGACCTAAAGTACTCTGAAGTAAACTGCCTTGGCCCTACTAACCAATTTTAACTGGATTTAATTCTTGGAGACAATCTGCTCTGTACCATTTTCCCTCCAAATGTGAAGTCTGACCTTCAAACCAGCGATATTCTGGTCACGTGTTCCCATATCTGAGCCTTGTTTACTCCTTCACTCTATGAACACACACAAACACACAGCCCATCCCCCCTCAGATCCTTCTGGCAGTTTGCTGCTGTATGGAAACACAGCTGACCCTCATGGCCTTTGAGTGTTCCTGCTAAACCAACCAATCACCCCATCTGTCCATCAAACCATCCATCCATTCATGTGCACTTAATTCATTATCTTTTCTTTACGGAAAGCCACAAACACTAACATTTCCAGCTGCAACTAATTGGAAACCTAAAGCATTAATTATTTTGGCAAGCAGTAGCTCTTTATTATTGAAGATAAGTGTTTTACTGCACTCAGCAGTTTATTGCTCTGTTATACTTTGGTGCTAAAATAATGACATTTTTTCAAATATAAGAAGATGATTAATAATTGTTTAATCCTCCAATGACACAGTCTTATGATCACGGAATTTCTGTATTTTTTAAAACACTGTTCTCCAAATGGAATTTGTGTTCTCTGTTTGATGACATAATAAATTTCTTGTTCTACCTTGTCCCTCACCTGAAATGATGAATATGAATGTATATATATGAATACTGTATAAAGGTGTGGATATTCAAAGTAAGAAAGCATGGATTTATTTATGAATGTGTTTGGGGAGATCATGATTTGTTAGAGTTGTACTGTATTATAATAAGCACTTTATTGATGGTTGTTGAGAAATTGAAAATTTCTGATGAGATGCTGAAGGGTGTCTAAAATTGTAATATCTATTACGCACATCTATTTTTTTGAGCCCAATAGTAATTCAGGATTTTCTTTAGTAATAACTTAAGCTATAACAAAGCCATGCTCTTATTTCAATCTGATACTCATGAGTATCTGAGTATCTGAGTGTGTCGTTGTGTCCCTGGGTAAGACACTTAACCCCGAGTTGCTCCCGGTAGGTCTGGATGGCGCCTTGCAAGGCAGGCTACCACTACCGGTGTATGAATGTGTGAATAAATGGGTAGATGGCTGGTATTGTAAAGCGCTTTGGGGCTCCTCACAGGGGGCTAGAAATTGCTATATAAATAAGCTCCATTTACCATTTACCATTTATTTTTGAAATTCTGTTTTTTTTTATTGCTGGTTTTTTTTTCTCTCTCTAACTGTTTGTGATTCCAAATTTAAAATAGGGAGTTTTTTTATCAGCAATTTTTGAGGGGGTACCTTAAGATACAGGCAGATGTACTGTTGCAAAACAAAGCAAAAATAAAAAAAGTAATTACCTTGTTCGGGTAGTAAGTCCTGCCCCAAGTGGAGGAGTTTAAGTATCTCGGGATCTTGTTCACGAATGAGGGAAAACTGGAGCGTGAGATCGATAGGCGGATAGGTGCAGCGTCCGCAGTGAAGCGGGCGCTGTACCGGTCTGTCGTGGTGAAGAGAGAGCTGAGTCAAAAGGCAAAGCTCTCAATTTACCGATCGATCTACGTTCCCACCCTCATCTATGGTCATGAGCTTTGGGTTGTGACCGAAAGAACAAGATCTCGGATACAAGCGGCTGAAATGAGTTTTCTCCGCAGGGTGGCTGGACTCTCCCTTAGAGATAGGGTGAGAAGCTCAGTCATCCGGGAGGGACTCGGAGTAGAGCCGCTGCTTCTCCACATCGAGAGGAGCCAGTTGAGGTGGCTCGGGCATCTGGTTAGGATGCCTCCTGGACGCCTCCCTGGTGAGGTGTTCCGGGCATGTCCCACCGGGAGGAGACCCAGAGGAAGACCCAGGACGCGCTGGAGGGACTATGTTTCTCGGCTGGCCTGGGAACGCCTTGGGATTCCCCCGGAGGAGCTGCTCCAAGTGGCTGGGGAGAGGGAAGTCTGGGCCTCCCTACTTAGGCTGCTACCCCCGCGACCCGACCCCGGATAAGCGGAAGAAGATGGATGGATGGATGGTAAAGTTGTTGCAAGAACTAAACTGGGGCACTTAATGTCTTTCTTCACCCACTCTGTGCTATTTTTTCTCTCTCTCTAAAGGCCTGATCACTCTGATCAATTTTCAATCCAAATCAATTATAGTTGGCAAGCAGGTACAGTTTAGTATACATATTGAAACTGCCGGGTAGTATTTTATAGTGTTGGGGAAGTTATACACACAGCCAGTGATCTTAGTTTTGGTGTATACTCCCAACTGGGATGACTCTACATTTTTTAATAACCTCTTTCAAACATATTGAATATGTCAATGCATAACTTATAACTGTGTGCTTTCATCTCTTGACCGTAGTTCGATGATAAAACCACCCTGCCTAAGTCTGCTCAATCAATCAATTCATTCCTTGAATCTTATGGTGTGGCTGATGTCTGGTGCTTCAATAATCCTACTTCAAGATCATACTCTGAGGAGGGCTGTGGCTGAGTGGTTAGAGCAGTTGTCCTCCAATGCAAGAGTTGGGGGTTCAAATCCACCAGCAGTCACGTGCCAAAGTGTCCCTGGGCAAGACACTGAACCCCTCACTGCCTCTGACGTGTGTCCCATTGGTGTATGAATGTGATAAAGCACTGATTTGTCTCTTTAGAATGATTTGTTCAATTAGTTTTGTAGAGATCTAGTAAAGTGTTGGATGAATGGGTAAATGAGGCACAGATTATTGTGTAAAGTGCTTTGACTATCTTGATCAGATAGAAAGGCGCTATATGAGTACAGTCCATTTACCATTCCATTTATACTCTCTATTTTCCCCATTTCATAAGACATACTCTCGAATTGACTACTTCTTTCTTGATAAACTAATTCAGCCTTTAGTAAAACAATGTGACTATGGGGCCATGGTTATTTCTAACCAAGGTCCACTTTTTTATTTATTCATTTATTTATTTAATTGTTTATTTATTTAAGTTAGGACAATGCATATTAATCAACATGACAGCAGCAAGCATCAATGTAAATATGCCAGAGTTAGCACAATAGCTAATTTTCATCTGTTGTCCTAAGGCAGGTAAGAATAAGAAACATCCCATAAAACAAAAGAGCAGAGAAAAATACAAACATCACCTATATAGCACATAACACAACATAAAATTACAATAAAAATATGATGCCATAAGAAAATAGACAAAGTAATCTACACATGAGTGCACTTCTGGTTAGTTTTCAGCCAAAGTTTCAAAGAGTTTTTAAAGCCAGAGTAGGTGCCACAGTTCCTGATGGAAACTGGCAGTGTGTTCCATGACTGCGTGCCTCTGATGGACACCACCATTTGGCCAAATTTAGTCCTGCACCGCTGCACACTTATTATGACACTGCATATCCCAGTCACAAAATCAGTATACTGTCCCTGGAGACTCAACTCCTTTTTTTTTTTTTTTTTTTTCCCATTTATAGATGGCCTCCCTTCTCACCTTATAGCCATCCTCTCACTCCAATATGTATTTTTTATAGAGAGAAAGAAAAGAGAAAGTAAGACAACAAAACAACAATTATCCACAAAAAGAGCACAAGGCAAACACACCCAACCTCCGTCCGCAATCCTGCAAAGCACATGACAGAACACAGCAACGAAACATACATGCATAAAGACTAATAATATTCATGACCTTGCAGTAGATTTCTATAAATACACATACCCATACCTACAAATATATATACAGTATACATACATATACATTTATATTCATTCATATACCCATCTACATATCTGCATATATCTACATATACATCCCTGCATCCATTTGTGTGTGGTTGTGAGCATGCATAAGTGAATAAGGTTCCTCCAATAGAACATTTAGTAGCGACTGTGAAGCATCAGAGATCCGTCCCCCCAAAGCCCGAGGCAGACGAAGGAGCGATCAAAGCCCAAGACCCCAGGAAGGACCCCGAGCCCAGAGTCCCCAGGGCCACCCGAACAGGACGAGCCACTCGCCCACTCCCCAGATCCGACCAAGGGGAAGAACCGGACGAACCCCTACCAGCGANTTTTTTTTTTTTTTCATTTATAGATGGCCTCCCTTCTCACCTTATAGCCATCCTCTCACTCCAATATGTATTTTTTATAGAGAGAAAGAAAAGAGAAAGTAAGACAACAAAACAACAATTATCCACAAAAAGAGCACAAGGCAAACACACCCAACCTCCGTCCGCAATCCTGCAAAGCACATGACAGAACACAGCAACGAAACATACATGCATAAAGACTAATAATATTCATGACCTTGCAGTAGATTTCTATAAATACACATACCCATACCTACAAATATATATACAGTATACATACATATACATTTATATTCATTCATATACCCATCTACATATCTGCATATATCTACATATACATCCCTGCATCCATTTGTGTGTGGTTGTGAGCATGCATAAGTGAATAAGGTTCCTCCAATAGAACATTTAGTAGCGACTGTGAAGCATCAGAGATCCGTCCCCAAAGCCCGAGGCAGACGAAGGGGCGATCAAGGCCCAAGACCCCAGGAAGGACCCCGAGCCCAGAGTCCCCAGGACCACCCGAACAGGACGAGCCGCTCGCCCACTCCCCAGATTCGACCAAGGGGAAGAACCGGACGAACCGGACTGGAGACTCAACTCCTTACTCCCGTCTGAAGAAGACTCTATTAATTTATTTTTTTCACATCTGAAACTGAAATTTTTCTTGAAGTTATCTGAACACCAGGGATGCCACTCTGTCTAGGAGGCATTACATGCCTATCTTAGTGGTTAAATATCTTCTTACTGTGCAAACAAATAGAAGGAGGGTTTGGTACGGCTAAGATACAGTTAAAGGTTCAGTATGCAGTTTCTGTAGAACTGCAGCAGTTAGAAATATTTTCAACAGGCAAAGCATTCTGATCCCTCCCCCTCAGAGCCATATGTGGCTCTGCCCCCTTGTGGTCTGTTGAATTTCAAATTCAAGCTCTGTTTTTATTGGCTGATTCAAATTCAAGCTCTGTTTTTATTGGCTGGTTACAAACTCTGTTTTTATTGGCTGGAAAATGGCGGGTCACCTTTTCTTTTTAGAAATGCTTATTTACCACCTGGAGAAGCAAGGGGACAATATTTTTTTTAATTTTTTTCAGAGATTACCTGGCTAACATCAGTCTGTCAGGAGGTAGTGACAGAGTGAAGAAATATGTTCATAAAAAAAGCTACATACTGCAGCTTTAACAGATGAGATATTACAATAATACAGAGAACATACCGGTAGTCACTTCCCCTCATAAGATCTAATGAAAAAACATTTGTTACTTCAAACTGAATTTAATACTTTGTCTACTCAGCAGGCAGAATATCTAATTTCTCAATCCAGACATGGTTATTATGAACAAGCTGCACAAGGTGAAGATAAAACGTCTTCACTTCCTGTTTTTGTTTTAATAAACTGCTCTTTTTATATATTTTTTCATTCAACCTTTATTTCAACAGATAAATCACATTGAGCCTCAAAGACTCATTTACAAGTGAGACCTGTTTGGACAGACAATAAAAGTGGTGAAAAATGACACATAGGGTTTGGAGACAAAAAAATCCCTGACACATTTTTACCTCTGTTTGATGTGGTAATGAAAAAAAAATTGCACACAAGCACGCAGACATTACAAAGAAGGGGGGCGGGGGGACTCAAAGGCGGTGAGCAGCCAGCACGCAGAGGCACTTTATTATTATTAACCTTTATTTAACCAGGCAAATCCCATTGAGATCACAGATCTCTTTTGCAAGGGAGGCCTGGGCCTGAAGACAGCCTACATGTTTTTGGTATGTGGGAGGAAACCAGAGTACCTGGAGAAAGCCCACACAAGCACGAGAATAACATGCAAACTCCACACAGAAAGACTCCAGTTCCAACTGGGGATTGAACCCAGGACCTTCTTGCTGTGAGGCAACAGTGCTAACCACTGAGCTGTTGTGCTGTAATATAACTCAGTGTTTCTTAATGTGATTGGTCAAACTTAATTCAATTTCAATTAATTTCAGTTCATTTATATAGTGTCAAGTCCCAACAGAAGTTGTCTCACAGCCCTGAACAGAAACATTCACATACTTTATAAAAGCCATTTCGTAAAAGTTCTCTATCTAAGGAAGCTGCAGATTGTGTTGAAGCTTCACTTTGTCACAGTCTCCTATCCTGCGCAAGCACATTTTAACAGCGGAAAGTAAAAACCCCTATTAACAGAAACCTCCAGCAGAACCAGGCTCAGGACCAGCAGCCATCTGTTTCAACTGGCTGGGGTTTGAGAAGACAGGAAGGAGGAACAAACACACAAAGGCAGGTTCAGATGTACTTTCTATATAGGAGAAATATGCTGGTGAAGATTCTCAGTTGTCCAGGACATGATAAAATCAAAAAAGGCGTTCAATACAGAACAACTGGACTTTATTTGTAGCAACAAGACGTTTCGCTCATCATCCGATAAGCTTTCTCAATTCTATGAAGAGACTGTGAGAGGGAGAGAGAAGTTATAAGCAAGCTTGGCCACTGGTACACACCAAACTAGGTAAATTGGAAGCTAACACACACACATACTTGGGATAACACGTGCCTGTGACCCACACTGAACTTTGAATGGGTCACAGGGTTAAAAATGATGGGGCCAAGATGGTGTAGTGGCTAGGGAATCGGACTTGGGATCCGAAGGACCCAGGTTCAAACCCCGGCCACGGCACACCTTGGGATGTCTATGAGTGCACATCTATTTTCCCCAGCTCCCCGGGCACTGACTACGGTTGCTCACTGCACCACCTGGTGGTGGTTGGGTTAAATGCAGAGACCAATTTTGTCTGTCAAGTATGGGAAACATACACAGATGACAAAAATGTGACATTTATTTTTATCATTTTTTTTAAAGTTAGTCCTGGAGTTCATTGTTACATTGATGATACACAATTATATTTGTCCACGAAACCCAATGAATCCAATCAGTTACTTAGATGACAGGCAAGGGCCAAGATGGTGTAGTGGCAGGGCTTCCGACTTGGGACCCGAAGGACGCGGGTTCGCACCCCGGCCACCACACACCTTGGGGTGTCTATGAGTGCACACCTAATTCTCCAGCTCCCCGGGTGCTTTCTATGGCTGCTCACTGCACCACCTGGTGGTGGTTGGGTTAAATGCAGAGACAAATTTCGTTTGTGTATGGGAAACATACACAGATGACAAAAAAGGACATTATTATTATTATTATGTCTTAAAGACATAAAAACCTGGATGACCCTTAATTTTCTTCATTCAAACTCAAACAAAACGGAGGTTTTGGTTTTTGGACCTGAGCAATTTAGGAATAAAGTTTTCAGTCTTTCACCCTCCTTGGATGGTATTAATCTGGCTCCAGTTCAAATGTAAAAAATCGTGGTGTTATTTTTATTCAGGACATGTCTTTTATCCCCCACATTGAAAATGTTACTAGAACCACCTTCTTCCACCTGCGTTATATTACTAAAATTAGAAACATCTTATCTAAAAATTATACAGAAAAACTGGTTCATGCATTTGTCATGTCTAGACCGGACCAGAGCCATATATATAGAGAGTTCCGACACGCTTTGATCTCGCCGACAGGCGGTCAATCGTTCCAAACTACAACTATGGAAACCTTGTGGAGCTGCGCCCTCTGGCGGCGACGGAGCGCTACTGCAGGCAGCTTCAGACTGTAACCAGAGCCATGGAACAAATCGCCCCCTCCATGACCCACGTGACTTCCGCATTCCATTCTTACAATGGAACTCTATGGAAGTGTCGCAACTCTCACTTTATATGGCTCTGGACCGGACTATTGAAATGGTTTATTATCTTGGTGTCCAAATAATTCTTTAAAACATCTTCAGTTGATCCAAAATGTTGCTGCCAGAGTCTTAACTGGTTAGTGGGAGAGATCATATCTCTCCAGTTTTAGCGTCTCTTTATTGGCTCCCAGTCAAATTCAGAATTTAATTCAAAACCTTTCTTTTAACAACAACAACCTAGCTCCATCTTAAATTAAACATCTTATTGCTCCATATGCTCCCAACAGAGCACTTTGCTTTCAGACTGCAGGCTTGCTTGCAGTTTCTAGAGTTTCCATAAGCCGAATGGGAGGAAGATCTTTCGGTTAGTCTCCTCTCTAATGGAATCAACTGGGCTTAAGACTTTCATTTTTGAGAAATCCTATAATTAAAATTGGCTTGTTGTGCTGTCATAGGCTTAGACTACTAGAGGACAAGCTGACCTAATTTATTTAAATGAATTGATACAAATGAATAGTTTTCATTTGATATTATTTCTATCCATCCATTCATCCACCCATTATCTTCCGCTTGTTCTGAAGTTGGGTTGCGGGGCATCAGCCTGAGCAGGGAGGCCCAGACATCTCTATCCACAGCCACCTCTTCTAGCTCTTCTGGGAGGACCCCAAGTCGTTCCCAGGCCAACTGAGAGACATAGTCTCTCCAGCTTGTCCTGGGTCATCCCTGAGGTCTCCTCCCAGTCAGACATGCCCGAAACACCTCCCTATGGAGGTGCCCAGGGAGCATTCTTACCAGATGCCTGAACCACCTCAACTGACTCCTCTCCATGTGGAGGAGAAGCGGTTCTACTCCGAGTCCTTCCCGGATAACTGAACTTCTCACCCTATCTCTAAGGGAGGGTCCAGCTACCCTGCGGAGG
Source organism: Garcialebias charrua (assembly GCA_038048925.1). Lineage (NCBI taxonomy): Eukaryota > Metazoa > Chordata > Actinopteri > Cyprinodontiformes > Rivulidae > Garcialebias > Garcialebias charrua. The sequence continues at coordinate 3,216 of JBBPBX010033097.1, read as the reverse complement.
TAACTCATTTCATCTACCTGTATCCGCTATCTCATTATTTTGCTCACTAGCCAGAGTTTGTGACCATAGGTGAGGGTAGGAATATAGACCGACCAGTAAACAGAGAGCTTTGCCTTATAGCTCAGCTCCCTCTTCACTACAGCAGACTGGTACAGAGTCCACAATACTGCAGATGTTGCACCAATCCATTTGTCAATCTCACGCTCCATTCTTCTCTCATCCATGAACAAACCCCCAAGATATTTGAATTCCTCTACTTGAGGCAGAATCTCACCCTTGACCGGAAGAGAGCAATCCACCTTTTTCCGACTGAGGACCATGGCCTCTGATTTGGAGGTGCTGATTCTCATCCAAGCCACTTCACACTTGACTGTGAACCGTTCCAATAAGAGCTGTAGATCACGGCATGAAGACGCCAATAGGACCACATCATCTGCAAAGAGCAGAGATGGAATCCTGAGGCCACCAAACTGGAATCCCTCTGCCCCCTGGCTGCACCCAAGACATTCTGTCCATAAAAGTTATGAGCAGAATTAGGGCTGGACGATATGGCCAAAATTTTTATCACGATATAGTTCTTAATTTCGGTCGATATCGATATAATTCGATATCGATATAAACAATATAAAAGCCTAAAAAAAACTATAAACTATACAAATAAATTAATGTTCTCCTTGTATTTGTATTTAGCCTCCAAAAAGATGGAAATCACCATCAAATAAACATAAACTTCTCAACCCAATAATTCTCAGTCGGGTCATCTGGACACTTTCTTTTTTATAGAAACGTTTCACCCTCCATCCTCCATCCAATTTCTATAAAAAGAAACTGTCCAGATGACCCGACTGAAAATTATTGGATTTGGTACGTGGATTATTGAGCATGAACTTTCTTGCCATAAAATTCTCAACTGTGTCAATATTAATAGTTTTAACTTTAAACATCTTTAAAATTTACAGCATTGAAATTCATAGTTAATTAAATAAAACTTTTGGGTGTTGTTATTTATAAGAAGCTGACATAGAAATCTCATGGAAATTACTTAAGAATAAAAATAACAAAATCAATTGCATTACTGTATAAAGTAAAATAGTTTTTGAATGACAAAGTTTTGAATATATTGAATAATGTAATGATTGTTCCATATTTAATCTGTTGTATTGAAGTTTGGGGAAAAGCATGTAAAACTATTACAAACCCTGTTTTTTTGTTTTGTTTTTAAAGAGCTACAAGAATTATTAGTAGGAAGTGCTATGGTCACCCAACAAATATTTCATCAGTTTAAATTATTAAAATTTTATGATTTGGTTGAACATAGTATTTTACAAGTCATGTATAAAACTGAAAAAAAATTACCCCCCAAATATTCAATTAAAATTTGTTTAAAGTTATTAAACCCTGAAGGGAATGTAAATGTTTGTAAAACCTCCATTTAGGACTAGTTTGAAGGAGCTGAGTTGTAAATCAGGAAACAGGATTGTGTTGACTTGATAATAATAATAATAATAATGAATTCAATTTATAACGCACTTTTCATTAATGAAAATCTCAAAGTGCTACACGGTGCAACAGAAATTAAATGTCAATAAAACAAGTAATAGAACAAGTAAAATCAATAACAGTATCAACTAAGATCAAAAGTAGAATCATGAGGAGGCAGAGTATGCTCGGTTGAAAAGAAAGGTCTTCAAGCCGCTCTTAAAGTCAACCACAGACTGTGGGACCCTCAGACAGTCAGGAAGAGAGTTCCACAGGCGGGGGGCAGCCACACTGAAAGCCCGGTCTCCCATGGTCCTTAATTTGGTTCTCGGAATGTGAAGGAGATTACTGTTCTGTGACCGCAGCGACCGGGTGGATGAGTGTGGAATAAGAATATCCTTCAGATAATCTGGTGAAGTTCCATGTAAGCATTGATGTGTAATGAGAGCAGTTTTGTACTGAATTCTGTAGGCGACAGGAAGCCAATGAAGGTTATGAAGAATGGGCGTAATATGTTCAAATTTACGAACTCGCAACAAGATCCTTGCAGCACTGTTTTGAATATATTGAAGTTTCTGAAGGTTTTTGCCAGGGATTCCAATAAACAGGGAGTTGCAGTAGTCGAGCCTGGAGGAGACAAAAGCATGGACGAGCTTCTCAGCATCGGAAAAAGTTAGGGATGGCCGAAGATCTCACCATCTCACCATCTCACCATGATATCACCATAAACATTTCTAAAACTATTTATATGTTTTAAAATATGATTAAATCAAAGTTGTTGGGAAGGTGTGGTGCAGGTGAAGTGAAGGTTGTTGTTTGTTTGTAGTTATTTTGTATTTTTTAAACAAGGGGCAGATATTAAAACACTATTTTCGTCTTTCTGCACATTTTCATTCAGTGTTTTTTCTTCTTCTGATGAATTTGTTTTATTTTGAATTTAAAAAACATGCAGCGCTGCTGGGGCTGTTTGTTTACGTCGTAGTTTCAGGGAAACGTTGGCTCAAACTTTATTGTTCTTCATCTTCTGACTCTCATCATATTCTATCGAGTGGAAACTCTTCAGATTAAACAAGTTAGAATAGATGTTCCCACCGCTAGTTAGAACGACTTTGTCACGTTTTGCAAAATAAAGAAACCGAGTAAGACTCGCTGCAGATGAGACCTGCAGTTTAACAAAACCGAACTACGTCCACACCTACGAATTAGTCTTTCCTCTCATCAGTGATGTCGTCTGCTTTCTCTTCGCTTGTGAAACTTTGTTCAGTCACATTCTGACGGTCATGAGCACTCGTTTGACTCGTTTTGAAGCGAAAACTTAACGCGCTTTGGAGACTAGCTTAGCTTTTAGCCTGCTACCGCTAACGCCTGCTGCTGGAGTGAGCGCTGCGTAACAACGACGTCACCACGCACGTTTTGTGTCACAGCTTTTTCTGTCCGGGCGGGTTGTTGAAGCAGCCGCTCCAACCCGAACAGAAACAGAAAAACGTTGTAAAATCCTATCGAAATATCGAAAATATGCTTAAACTTCATATCATCGTTATTGAATAAAAGTATATCGCGATATTTATCGTTATTGAATTATCGTCCAGCACTAAGCAGAATCGGTGACAACAGGCAACCTTGGCAGAGTCCAACTTCCACCCTGATGGGGTCTGACTTACTACTGGCAATGCAAATCAAACTCTCGCATCGCTTGTATAGGGACCGAACAGCCCATAGCAACAGACCCCCAATCCC
>JBBPBX010033095.1:23053-33462 GCA_038048925.1 Garcialebias charrua | reverse complement strand
ACTGACGAGAGACCTTCCGAAGCAGGCCGGAGACTAAAAATAGAACATTGTGTTCTTTTAGACTGTAAACTACTTTACGCTTGACCTTCGATGTACAAAACTTCCTCCAAACTCCCTTCAAGCTTCTGTGGTACTGATGAACAGGCCTTCCTTAGCCGGCCGGAGCCTAAAATTGGAACATAGTGTACTTACAGAAACAACTCGCCTGTTGCACTCCTGACTCTCTGCTTTAATTCATCAAAGCTTGTAGTTTTTTCAACAAAATTCTTGGTTCTGTCCAGTTGATGAGGTATTTTCAGCAGGATGGAGATAAAGAGTACACCGTGTTTTCTCAGTTCTCAGTCCAAGGCCAGTCAGCCTTCAGTGGGCAGATCCTGCTCCGGGGTCGGTCTCGGATGACCCAAAACAGTAACTTAATTAATAGTTGAATTAAATCAAAAAGAATTTGTTTGTTCCACAAAAAATCTTTTCAAATCAGGAGAAATAGTATTCCACAAAAGAGCAGCTTTTAATCCATCATTGGCCGACGAGAGGCCCTCTACAGCAGAGCGGAGATAAAAAGTACACTGTGTTCCACTAACATAAACAGCCTTGCGACGGGCTGTCAGCGCTCGGTTTTTCCAAAATTCATTTAATTTTTCACCAAACAAAGTTATCCTTGTAACTGATTTTCCGTCTTCAGGTAGTAGCAGTCTTGTTGCTTGTTATACTAATTTTAATATAATTTTAATGCTCTGGACAAGAATGGGAATATTTCCTTACCTTCTGTCGGCAATTCCACAGGGGCTATTTACCAAAGGTAAGGAAAAAATACCTCAATCCTGAATCAAGATTTGAGGCTATATTCCAGCTCTGCAATTAATCCAATTTTGAAGAAGAATAGCAAGGGATCCAGGCTGAAGCAAAAATATCTCCTTTTTTTGTCCAAGGAGAGTCTTTTTAGAATATTCTATCTTCTTCTTTGTAGTTCCAGAGCGTCCGTCTTTGTCCAGTAATATCCAAATGGTCTTCAAAAAATCTTCAGCTCCTCTCTCTTCTCAAACCTCCTTATTTATGCTCTAACAGAGGGACTTCAGCCCCCACTTGCAGACGCTATGTCATTTTCTTATTTTTTCATTGGTTAATGATGAGGTAACGTTTTACACCTCGTCCCAGCCCCCTGGACAGAGTTTGGTGACATAATTTCCTAAATCCTTATTTAGTAGCTGGTGAGATCATGACTTCCGACAGCTGTTCAGCTCTTAGCAAAGCAATGACATAATAATTTTCTCCTTAGCTCTCACCCTCCCTTCACACGAGAGTCTGGTCAGACAGGTTTAAACTTTCACCCAGATCTCTCAACTTTCACCTACATTTACCAAAACTGTGGAAAAACACTTTTTTAACGTGTTGTGTAATATTCAAAACTATCATCAATACCCAGCAGTGGAGAACCTCTTTGGTTTACCGCGAATCTTAAAAGAAAACATAAAATAACATACATTTTACTCACAATACATAATCATATATCTCCAGTTAATTACTTGACACACACTTCACATATTCAATCACTTATCACACTTTGTTTCATATAAGAACACTTTTTTTATATAATTATATGTGTTTGATTTAGAAGTGAACTGTTAAGAGCCTACAAACTCCTCCGCAGCTCTTCCTCTGTGAGTTTGTAAAAGTGTGCACCTTTTTATCTCATCTGACCTATTTCTGTTCAGAGCGAGACCTGCTCGAGCGCATGACAGCATGCCTCTGTGTGTGTGTGTGTGTGTGTGTAAATGTGAGGCCTGCTCCATGCTCTGCCTCTGTCAAAACACCAAAACTAACTAGTTTAAAGGTCTCTCTCTGTAACCAAACTCTCCTTGCATCTCTGCAAGTCAAACTTTCTGCAGAACATGCAGTTTTACATGTTCTGTTCTGTTATTGGTGTGAGATGATAGATTCACTACTTTTTAAATACTCTAAAAACTATTTTCTTTCTTCTTGATAAGCCGCCCAAGCTCTCTGCAACAAAACTCCCTGCAGCTTCCTATCTAGTTCCGACCCACACTTTCTCAGAGAGAGAGACCTGCTGCTTTTCAGAGGCCTTGGTTTTTCTGCCTAGTGTGTGCATGTAAGGCCTGACTCAAACTTATTTCTTATAGCACAGGGTTAACTGAAAATGCCACACAACAACTCAAAGACAGTTTACTAAAATACAACCAAAGCCTAAAAATAAAAAACATATGAGTTTAAAATGCCATAAAAATTAAACTAATCTAGGGTCAAACACCAAGGGATAAAAAGTGTACCATCACACCCTGCTCTCAGCCCTGTGCCAAAGGCAACTTACCATGTGTGTGTATATGTGTTGTAAAGATTTTTGTAGCAGTATAAGTCTGTTTTCAACCTAAAAGTCCTGCATATTTTGACAAAAGTTTTGCGTTGACATGGATCCGCTCGAATTTCCCCCCTCCCTCATGCCCCCCCCTTTCACCCACTGCGCATGCGTGCTGCTGAACCTTCATCCACCTAAAGAAAGTTAATTAATAACTACTCTTCATATAGCTGCCACAAATAGAGCTTTCAAGGCCAATAGTTTCCTTACCTGCCGGCTTCACAACCACGTACACACATACACACACCCTCGTAGCATGAGGGAGCGGAGAAGCACAGCACTGTGGCCGTTTTACCTATAACAACACCTCCATTTAGGGTTTCTGTTCGATATGAGGGAGCGGAGAAGCACAGCACTGTGGCCGTTTTACCTATAACAACACCTCCATTTAGGGTTTCTGTTCGATATTGCGTTAGTGCAGCGAGAGACAACACCTACCCCGTAAAGGAATCAACACTGGCTCGCACCACACTCAGCGATGGGTTGCCTACGGCCAACACCCACGGCCACCAGCCACGCAGCGGGAGCACGAAGACGACCTGTCTGACTGAATGCGGCAGCTGGTTATATACCTCGCCCACCGCCAACCAGCCCTATGCACCTGAGATTTATTTAGGTCATTATTTGCCTTCCTATACCACCACAGGAGGAACAGTGGCCTTCAAGGGGCCAAGATGGTGTAGAGGCAGGGCAGCCGACTTGGGAACCGAAAGACCAAGGTTCAAACCCCGGTCACTGCATACCTTGTGGTGTATATGAACAACACACCTCATCCCCAGCTTCCCAGGCGCTTTCTATAGCTGCCCATTGCACCACCTGGTGGTGGTTGGGTTAAATGCAGAGACAAATTTCGTATTGTATGGAAACATACACAGATGACAAAATGTGACATTATTATTATTATTATTATTCACACAGACACAGCTCTCTGGAATATATAGTAAATGGTGAGTGTTTTTTAACTTTAAGCATATTTCCAGTGAGTCATGCAACTGTTTCTTAGCATTTTTGGACTGCAAAACGACCGTTTCAGATACTGACTGGCTTCAGCAACAGCCAGAGGCTTTTGTAAAAAAAAAAAAAAAACATGGCGAAACGGCTCGTTTCTCTGAAGAAAAGTAGCCAGGCTACCTAAATAATTATTTGTTTGCTCGAAATTATAGCAGAAGTGTGTCTCAGTCTAACGTTTTCTTAATAAATGTACTTTACTGGTCTAATCAGCTTTATTTAAAACTAGTTTTGCGCTTGGTGCTCCGTGAACGCAGGGGACAGAGAACCAGGAAGTAGGAGCGCAACTCTTTCTCTGAAATTTATTAAGAAAAGCACCTAAACAATTATTTGTTAGCTCGAAATTATAGCAGAGGTGGGTCTGAGTCTATCATTTGCTTAATAAATGCACTTTAATGGTCAAATTCGCCGAGGTGGTGCAGCTGTTTTCAAGGTTCCAAGCAGAGTAGAACGTGTATTGTATGGCAGGCCGTTTGAGTCATTAATAGCGAGTGAAGATTCTCAGTCATCCAGGACATGGTAAATTCTAAAAAGTGCAAGGAAGAAAAAAAGTCTAAAGTATAGTATAATAAATAAAGTCCAGTTGTTTTTGTCTTGAACTTTTTTGAATTTATCATTATAGCCACGTTTTCATATTACGTGATACAACCGCCAACCTCATGCCATACATTTGTTACTACTGCTGCCATCAAGTACAGTACTGTACTTCTGTTTTTGTTTTTGTTTTGTTTTGGTTCAGTCAGAATAAATGGAAACGGTCATATTTCAGTCCAAAAATGGTTTATAAATATGGGAAAAAATCCATAAATTTGTCACTTAGGCCTATAGGCCTGTATTAATGTGTAATGTGTATCATTTCAGGTTAATCAGTCAGTTCCTGTATAAAGATCCTCTAAAGCCGTGGGTATCCTTGGAGAAGGATGGGACAAGTCACTGCACTGTAAAGCAAGTATGTCATGACACAGACACTCAAATCTTGAAAATTACAGATAAAAGCAAAGGATAATGATGTTTAGAGGAGATTATAACAATACTTTTTTGTTGTTTGTCAGATGGGGCTGTGAAAACAGCCAGCCAGACATATGAAGCCATCGCTGAACTGCTGCATCAGGATCTGATCTTGTGACTCCAGACTACACAACTGCAGCCAGCCAGACCTCAGAGCTTCTCCTGATGCTCTGCTCTCCTGCACATGCTGTGACAATGGTGTTTTGAAAATAAAAAGTCGACATTGTGCCAAAGATGCTGGCGTCCTCGGTGCCTCAGTTTAAAAAAAAGCAGTCCTGCATTGACAACACAAACAGGTCCTATAACTCAGCAGAGGTCAAACAGGTACAAGCTCAGTTTGTGACTGAGCAGGAGTACTGTGACTTCATGGTGTTTTTCATTCAACCTTTATTTAGTCAGGTAAATCTCATTGAGCCTCGTGGACTCATTTACAAAAGCGACCTGCTACAAACTAAAGAACTTTAGTTCTGGGTCAGATGACTTTATTCAGAGGATTGTGTCTGATGGTGAGTTCTTTACAGAAGCAGTGAAAAATGTTCTACAGGTCAGCATCTTTACCTGAGCTATTGGCCAAATTTTACTTTTAATTATTGTTACATGTTTTGGAGCAGTCAAACTAACAGGTTAAGATTCCAGTGATGATATTTTAAGATTATATTTCATTGTTACGACTGTATGAGGGCCAAAACATATTTAAAGGACACTGGACACAAGAAAAGGTTTAAATGATATTTTATTAACTAAAATTAAGAGCCTCCTGGCGGTCAGGGTCCTTTCAGGCTTCTCCCACCCGTCTGGAGCGCCTTCTCCTGCTCAGCGTCCTTAAAGAAACAAAATTAAATTAAAAAGAGAAAGTTCAAAGGATTGTGGGACAAGTGGGTGCGGCGGAAATGAACAAAACGCCACCCAGGCCGACCCAATCCTATACAGGACCGCCGTACCTTCCCAGGTGATGATCTACCTAGCCCAAAATACCTCTAAATAAACAAAAAAGTGATAACTGAACTACCGACATCCACACAATCAAAAGTATCAAATAAATGGAGAAAAAGATGAGGAAACAGTCTCAGACACAAACTCTCAAAGAGCTTAAATACTCACAACTCTTGCTTTTAGCAACTAGTCCTGAAACCAGTGCCAGGCCTTAAGGGCCTATTTCAGCTCCAACAGGAGCAAACAACAACAATCTGAGAGGGTGGAGATCTCTCAGAATTGTTAGGTTACCTGACAGTGTCCTCAGCAGTTCCAGTGAACCCTCAGCTGAGTTTCACACCATCCAGAAGACTTCAACAAGCCACCACTCGTTCATCAAGCCTGTCTTGGTACAACGAGTCTCCACTAGATTACTCTTAACTTCACACAACTCTAGTAAGCACTAGAGCTGTTAAAAGAGCACCCTTGCTCTACATGAGCGGTTTAAAGAGCCCCCAAACCTCAAGAGCTTTACCTCAAGAGCTTTAGCTCACACCAAGTAGCATGAGAGCTCAACACTCAGTGATCAGAGTGGGTGGAGAACACTCTGGAACACAAATAGGCAGCAATACAGCTACCTTAATCAAAACTTGGTTTACCTTCAGCAAGCTCACAAGTTGCTCCAACAAGCACCCTTGCTTGTGTCCACCAAACTCAGTTGGCAATCTCACAATCCATGCTCTAAGCATGTCAGCTTTATAGGTAGGACCTGCAGGTGAACAGCAGCTCTGCCTAATAAAGCTTGAGTGAAGCAGGCTGAGTAATAAAAAAAAGATGAGTTCTTTATTGAACCAGCAGGCTACAGCAGTTTGCAGCCAAGATAAATAAAAGCAAGGATGTTTGAACTTCTAAAACCCCTAGGGTGCATAACATCCCCACCGCCAGAGTTGTGTTGGGGGAGAACGTGCAGATGCCACCTAAAGACACAGCACTCCTCTCCAAACAAAAACACTGGGGTTAAATATAGCGGTCCCTATTCCTCAAATGGACTAAAAATATTAAAAACATTAACTAGTCCACCAAACCGCTATCATAAACATCCTACAGTCACACTCAAAATGTTTGGAAGCCAAACAGACAACACTTATCTGGGTCTACTCTGTAAGGTTTTTGTTTAGCACCAAACACCAAACAAATACCAACATCATGTTTCATGATGTCAGTGTAAGACTGGATATTTGTCATGACAGTCAGGGGGAATATGTCCTCCTCATTTTCTGCATCGGACAGCATCCCTACGTCAGTTGCAACAACTCCGTTTTCAGTTACTCTGAAAATACAGAGTGTTAGACAAGGTTTCTTGAACATGAAGTGTCAACAACTCACGTGGTACAGTCAGGAATGAGTTTTCTTCCACAGTGTCATCTTCAGCTTTTAGCTGAGGCGACAGTTCCACATCATCCACCATTGTTCTGCCATCTTTTTCAGTATTTGCTGAAACTGGACATAGTGGAACAGCAAGAATAGTCACGTGTGTCTGTACCTCTTTTGAGCTCTTCAAGTCCTCTCCTGACTGAACTAGGGATAGTTCAGTTCCAAACAGCGGATGAAGACTGTCTCCCATGTCAGTGTCATCATCTTTATTTTGCAGTTCCATCAACTGTTGTCTGGACAACAGAAGTTTTGCTTCATCTACTTCATTGTTTTCTACAGGAGCTAAGAACACAATGAAACAGGTGGAATCGTTTCTTCTGGATCCTCCTCAGTTAAGCTCACTGGGTCTTCTGCTTCAGAACTGAATAAAAAACATTCACACCGTTCAATGTCTTTTTCCTTCAGCTCATTTAGTTTTTTTATGTTCTCATCTGACTGAACTGGGGTTAGTTCAGTGTCGAATAACAATAAAAAACTATCATTCATGTCGATGTCATCTTTCTCTTCTTCCAAGTTTTTCAAATCCCCATCTGCTTTCACTGGGATTAAGTCAGATTCAAAAAACAAGAAAAGAATATCACCCAAATTGACATCCTCCTTCTTCTCCTCCAGTCGATATTCTTCTGGCGCCATCTCCTGTAGATGTGAGAGAGGCACACCTGCTTGAATGAAAGGCTCTGGTGTCACCTTTGGATGACACACAGTGGGACACAAATGGTGATCTTCCCTTTGTGCAGTATGGAGCTCTCTCAACTCTCTCTGCAACTCTAATAGTTCTTGCTCCAACTCTCTCAATTCTCTCTGCAACTCTTGGTCCAGAAGACGTTTCTCCTCTTCAAGAGCGGCATAAAGTCTTTGTCGTTCTTCTTCTTGTTTTTTCAGAAAAGCTTGGTGTGCGAGCTGTCTCTCTTGTACCTGCTTTCTCAAAAACGATAGTTCACGCTCTTGTTTTTCTACTAAAGCAGTTCTCTCTTGCTCAAGAGCAGCTCGCTCCTCTTCAAGCTTCTTTCTCTCCATGGCAATCAAACGTTCTCTTTCCTCCTCCTTTTCTCTCAAACGCAGTTGCTCATTCATCTCAGGAAATATCCCAAGCTGACTTAATTCATAAAACAGTTCACATCCCAACCATTCATCATCAGCATATTTTCTGATGTCAATCTTAAAATGTTTTGCTACACTTAGCTTTTGTTCTCTTGTGCAGTCTGTAAAGACCTGCTCTGTGGGATGTTCAAGAAATCTTTTTAGATTTAAAGCCATGTTATTGAGCAAAAACAAAAAACTGTTTTTCTTCGTTTTTAAACAGCTTACTCGAACAGCTCACCACCAAATGTTCAGCACACAGCTCACAGTGAACCAAAATACACTGCCATTGAACGTGTCACAAGCAACAAAGCAAACAACACACACACACACACAGCTGATAGTACTCACAATCAGCACCAATGAGAAGCTTCAGCCAGCTTCCAACTGCTGAAGTCAATTCCTTCAAACTGGAGGTGACAAAAGTTTACAGGACCTATTTGACAAGCCCTCCAAAAAATGTGAACAGCAGAACTGTCCAACCAACCAAACACCATCAGGTACGTCAGCTGCGCACCTGAGAGCGTTCAACTCAAACTCAATCAGCACAGCCGATCCAAAAATTAAGTGGATAAACCACTAGAATATGACTAGCCTAAAATACAGCCCAAATATTTTAGGACAACAGTCGCGGTATTCAGTAAGTAATGCAAAACAGAGCCAACCTATTTAAGCAGTAGACTACTAAAGTATCACAGAGCATAACAGGTGCTCAATCCCACAAAAACGCAGATTAGCAGCGCTTAAAACACTAAAGACAAATTAGCTCATAAGACAAGCCCCCAAATGTGATTTAAGCAAAAACTGACAACCACTAACCTAGCTCATTGAGTTAATTAATATCATATCCCGGACGAGCCCCCAATAAATATGTTACGACCGTATGAGGGCCAAAACATATTTAAAGGACATTGGACACAAGAAAAGGTTTAAATGATATTTTATTAACTAAAATTAAGAGCCTCCAGGCGGTCAGGGTCCTCTCAGGCTTCTCCCACCCGTCTGGAGTGCCTTCTCCTGCTCAGCGTCCATAAAGAAACAAAATTAAATTAAAAAGAGAAAGTTCAAAGGATTGTGGGACAAGTGGGTGCGGCGGAAATGAACAAAACGCCACCCAGGCCGACCCAATCCTATACAGGACCGCCGTGCCTTCCCAGGTGACGATCTACCTAGCCAAAAATACCTCTAAATAAACAAAAAAGCGATAACTGAACTACCGACACCCACACAATCAAAAGTATCAAATAAATGGAGAAAAAGATGAGGAAACAGTCTCTCACTCTGTTTCACTTTAGCTGTCCCCCTCCTGGGCAGCTGCTCAGACGCTTCCCTTCAGCATCTGACAAAAAGAAGAGTCAACCAGAGTACAGCAGTCCAAAACCACACTCTATTTAAGCTAGAGTCACACAAACTCTCAAAGAGCTTAAATACTCACAACTCTTGCTTTTAGCAACTAGTCCTGAAACCAGTGCCAGGCCTTAAGGGCCTATTTCAGCTCCAACAGGAGCAAACAACAACAATCTGAGAGGGTGGAGATCTCTCAGAATTGTTAGGTTACCTGACAGTGTCCTCAGCAGTTCCAGTGAACCCTCAGCTGAGTTTCACACCATCCAGAAGACTTCAATAAGCCACCACTCGTTCCTCAAGCCTGTCTTGGTACAACGAGTCTCCACTAGATTACTCTTAACTTCACACAACTCTAGTAAGCACTAGAGCTGTTAAAAGAGCACCCTTGCTCTACATGAGCTGTTTAAAGAGCCCCCAAACCTCAAGAGCTTTACCTCAAGAGCTTTAGCTCACACCAAGTAGCATGAGAGCTCAACACTCAGTGATCAGAGTGGGTGGAGAACACTCTGGAACACAAATAGGCAGCAATACAGCTACCTTAATCAAAACTTGGTTTACCTTCAGCAGGCTCACAAGTTGCTCCAACAAGCACCCTTGCTTGTGTCCACCAAACTCAGTTGGCAATCTCACAATCCATTGCTCTAAGCAAAGGCTCCACCCTGCACCAAACACAGCATGTCAGCTTTATAGGCAGGACCTGCAGGTGAACAGCAGCTCTGCCCAATCAAGCTTGAGTGAAGCAGGCTGAGTAATAAAAAAAAAGGTGAGTTCTTTATTGAACCAGCAGGCTACAGCAGTTTGCAGCCAAGATAAATAAAAGCAAGGATGTTTGGACTTCTAAAACCCCCAGGGTGCATAAAATTCATACATAACTGCAGATTTAGTAATATGTTTTTATGTTTCTACAAATAACACCAGTCTTTCATTTTTTTAAACTGTTACAATTTTATTGACGTGTAACATATACAGTATTCAAATAAAGTTGCTTTGATATTTTGATTGGAATTGATTGATTACATATTGTTAAGTTTATATTACAAATGTTTTAGAGTTTTGGAACACACTTGTTGATCAACTAACTGGGACAAGCCGCAGATTTTTTTTAGGGCACATGCCAACTTTCAGTTTTGTCCAGAGTAGTGTACTCCACCATCATCATCAATGTGTATATATATGTAAAAATATAAATATATATACTGTATATATGTATATATACAGTATATATGTGTATATATATATGTATAAATAT
>JBBPBX010033094.1:16171-33462 GCA_038048925.1 Garcialebias charrua | reverse complement strand
AAGGTCCAGTTAGGACATCCACCAGTCTGGAGAGCTTCTTTGGTGTGGTTCCTTCTTTTTTTGTGCATGTTCCTATCCTCTTGATGGTGTACAGTTCTAATTTACAGAAAGTGTGTGTTCCAGCGGGTGAGAGTCAAAGTGATCTGTATGAAGAGGTTTACTGTAAACGTCAGTGTTGAATGTTAAAGGTCGTTTAGTTCACGGCTGAAAATGTTAAAAGCTGGAGCTGCAGGTTTCTACTCACCACAACAATGTGTCGCTCGTCACCTGTTCAGTTTCCACTGCAGGCTCCTTATCCTGTTTGTGAAGGACAGGAAGACAGCAGTGATGACTCCGTCCATCCGCTCTGTGGAGATGTCAGGGTTCTTTCATATGTACATACTTTAGGAAAAAAGGTTTTCAGCTTCTCCAGTGTAAAACAAGCTTTAATTTAAATATTAGTTTTAGTTTACGTTCTGTTGCGAAGCACAAGTTGCTCAAGTAAAAGAAAATACTGTATATAATATACTTTTTAAAATTTATTCTCTATACTTTTGTCAGTAGATGCAGTTAGAACCAATTTGTCTAAAATAGCAATAAAATCTGATGTAAACTTTTTAAATTGAGGTTTTATGTCAAAGTCATAGGGAGGCTAATGGATGCTGCTTCAGTATTCCCAAAACTGATTTTCTGGGCATTATTTGTTCATTCATTTGTTTATTCATTTATTGTCTTCTGTATTACAGCCTCTGTGGAGGAGGAGTCAAATCCCGGACGAGCCCCAACTTATGTTGCAACCCTTGAACTGACGAGGCACGGGGTGTAACACAAACTGTAAACTAAACTCAAATAACTCAAAAACAGCCCAAGTTGGCATTACTTTAATTTATTGTAATAGTTTGGGGTATTACAGACAGAAGGGAAGCCATGAACTTCAAGGTCTCCCAAGGCCAAAACAACAAAAAATGGCCCTTCATGGCTAAAAAACAAAATCACCTTTTCGCTAACAAAACAAAAACTATAATTCCTAAGCTCCCTGTCTGACCACAAAACAGAAGGAAAGTTAAAATAAAATAGCGGAGAAATAGACTTATTCACAGATGATCACAAATATCAACACAGAGTTGCTAAAATGCTTGTTAAACAGAGTTTAGTTCAGAGCCAACCAATGCCCAGATGGAAGAGGAAATGCTCCAGGAAAAACTGGCGCGGTGCTGGATCACTGAAGGTTATATGCAGTCCACTGATGAGGAGGAAGTGATTCCAGGTGTGCAGCATGGTGTGACAGCTGGCCTGCAAACAAGCAAAGGAGGAGAACGGTTGTCCTCAAGTACGAGAACCCCTAGAAATCAGTGGCTCTTACATTCTGCTTTGTGCTATTTTTATCCATTCTTATCAAAAACCTTCAGCTCATTTATGAAATGGGTGCAATGATTTTCATGTTTTGTAACTTTTATACTTTTTAAAATATTTAACTTTATTTGCAAATATTTTACCTTAAGAAATGCATTAAGATCTGCTCTGTTCTTACAAAAACTGTATTCCGTTTTAATCAGCATACTGTATACTAGCTCTATTTTTGTCGTCTTAGATACTTTTAGTTTTTAGACACCACTCCTTTTAGCTCGTTTTGGTTAATCTTTTGCTTCTTTTAGCTTTAAGAACTCAGTTTTAGCTTCAGCAAATTTCACCAAACTTGATCAGGGCTCAACGTTTAGCCTACACTGCATTTTCACAGAAAATGCAAATGTCTCTCGTTAGAGGTTTATTTTGGCAGAATCAACTTGGTTGAAACTCAAAGATATAAAAATCATCTTGTCTGTCAGTGTTTTACTAAACCCAGATTTTTTACTTACTACATTTTACCAAGTTTGATGTCAGAAAAAAATGCTTTTTATTTCAGTTATGGGCACATGAGTCTGGATAAAGTGTGTCTGAACTCACTGGATTTACACATTTATATATTTATATACTCCTTTTACCAAAACCAGATCTCAGAAAACAAGCCATTAAATTCATTTCCAGTGTTGGCTCTTGTGTTATTTTGGAGCACCGTCAGTGTTCTGTCATGTACAAATAGGAGGAAATGCCCCCGTGCAAAAGACCATAACCCTCTTCCAGTTAAACATGAGGGCAAAGGGTCTGAAACCGAGGAAGTGATGCGTTTAATGACGAGAAAAACAAGAAAAGGGCATGCACCACAAACACACACAGAATTACACAAGTCGTTTTATTAAAAATGTGCCCAGCCCGTGTGGAACAAAAGGCTTCATGGTTCATGTTGCTTCACTGAATCACTCACATGGTTACATAAAGGGTGGTGCCACATTGTTTTGGCTCATCATTGCTGGGGTGAAGGATGAAAAAAAAAAAAGGAACGAAGAAGGGGAAAGCCCTCGTTGGGAGTGACTCAGGGCCTTCCCTTTAAAACTACATTCTCATGAGAAGAGCTGGCGAAGCTCTTCAAGCTCGAGACGGACAAGGCGAAAACGATTTCCACTGCAGACTCTGAGTAAAATCAAAAGCAGACGGTAAACATGGATAATACTAAACACATGTAACCCCAAAGGAAATGCCTTCATTTATTTAGATTTTTAGTCTTAAGCCTCCTCTACAGTAAAATCCAGTATTGATCTGATTTAGATGAACGAGGCCAAACAATAATGTTAATTTGAAACTTTTTTTTTTGTAGACACATTTTTTATGTAAAACAAAGAAACTGTCTGACATGACGGATGGTGGCCGAACGCACCTGAAACTCTCCCACAAGTCAGAACAGGGTTTGTTTTATGTGACCAGCTAATATGTGTCACTGTTTGACACCATGCTGCTAACAAAGTGAATCTCATTTTGCTAAATAAGAGCTAACATTTCTTGAAATGCACCTGCTCTCTATCGTTTCAGAGTTTTACACTTGTGCTGAGAAGTGACAGCACTGCAGCCATTCTGGTCAAATGTGCACGTGTTTCAGATGACTTTCAGCTACTACCACCACAAATGTTGGATCAAAATCTGTTCAACCAACTGAGTTATAGCCATTTGTGTGTCATTAATTTCAATTAGCACTGGTAGCCGTTTTAAAGTACAGCCAAGCATTACTTTGTACGAGTTTCATTAAAATCCATTCAGTGGTTCATGAGATATTTTGCTAACAGGCTAACCTTGTTTACTCCAGAAGTTCATGTCAGTCCCACGACTCTCAACAACACAATTTTAGCACGATATTTGTAAAAATGTATTGAATTGTAGCCATTTTTTTTTTCTATTGTCAGATGTGGCAGCCATCTTGACGTTGGCTCACCTCTTGTAGAGTCATATGCAGTAAATATTTCCTGAATGTTTTAGTAAAATCTATCCAGTGGTTCATAACTAGCAGATGGACAGAGCTAAATAATTAAATGACTATAGACCGGTGGCTCTCACCCCGATAGTCGCTAAATGTTTTGAGAAACTGGTCATGTCCCACATCAAGACAACCGTCAACATCAGCGAGGACCCTCATCAATATGCATACCGTGAGAACCGATCAACAGAGGACGCCATCTCCTCTGTGGTCCACACTGCTCTCACCCACCTGGATCAGAAGGACTCATACGTGCGTCTGCTCTTTGTGGACTTCACATCTGCCTTCAACACCATGATCCCCCAAACTCTGATAGACAAACTATCTACACTTGGACTAAGCCCCTCCATCTGTAACTGGGTACTAGACTTCTTAACAAACAGACCACAGTCCGTGAAGATCCACAACTTCTCCTCCTCCACCATCACCCTCAGCACTGGCTCTCCTCAAGGATGTGTGCTGAGCCCTCTTCTGTTCACTCTGCTCACATATGATTGTACAGCCACACATCCAGGCTGTCATATTGTTAAGTTTGCAGATGATACAGCTGTGGTGGGATGCATCACAGATAATGATGAATCCAGCTACAGACAGGAGGTGGAACATCTGGAGAGCTGGTGCAAAGAGAACAACCTTCACATGAATGTGAAGAAGACGAAGGAGATGATTGTGGACTTCAGAAGGAACAAACACACCCACACCCCACTGTATATAGGTGGATCTGCGGTGGAGGTGGTCTCCAGCTACAAGTACCTGGGTGTACACTTGAATGATAACCTCAGCTGGAGCAACAACACCACCAGCCTGATCAAGAAAGGTCATCAGAGACTCTACTTCCTCAGACGGCTGAGACGAGCTGGTCTGAGAAGCTCAGTCCTCACCTCCTTCTACAGGTGTGCAGTGGAGAGCATCCTGTGCTCCAGCATCAACGTGTGGCATGGAGGCTGCACAGTTGCAGAGAGGAAAGCTCTACAGAGAGTGGTGAAGGCTGCACAGAAGTCTGTTGGAGTCAGTCTCCCCACCATCACAGACATTTACACCTCCAGATGCAGAAAAAGAGCCACCTGCATCATGAAAGACCTCACTCACCCAGCACACTCACTCTTTGCACCACTCCCCTCGGGACGGAGGTTGAGGAGCATCAAATGTAGAACCACTAGACTGAGGAACAGCTTCTACCCTGAGGCTGTCAGACTCATGAATAAATAAATAATAAGAATAAACACTGCAAAATGTCACATCATGTTGATACTGATCTGTTTCTTGTTGCTGCGTTCATCTGTGACTATCTGCGTTCATCTGTGACCATCTGCTCATGTTCGTGCTGCTGTTTATAATGATGTTTTTCTACTACATTAGGGCTTAGTGTATTACTAGCTGATGTCTCTCTTAGTTAATCCTAGATGTTATTATTGTTTTTCTCTTGCATTTGTTGTTGGATGTAACTGGGACCCTGTGTACATAATCTCGTTTTCAACACATGTACTACATGCGGTGCAAATGACAATAAATTCTCTCTGACTCTGACTCTCTAAAGATCTTGTAGAGTCAGTGCTCAGAATCAGTCACAGGGATCAACTAATGTTATCCAGTTCACTGTAAAACTGGCAGACATGCTGAATCAGCTGATGCACAATAAACACTTTAAGTTTAATGCAAATCTGTCCAGTGGTTCACAACATATTTTGGACACACATAGGCAAGTAGAAGCCTCACTGATGCTGGGTCATAAATACATGTACATCAGAGGAAGTATGGAAGTTATCAATTAATGTGTGGTACGTGCTAACATGAGCAACAGCAAACCACAGATCAAACCAATGTATGAAGTTGAACTTCTTTGGTAATGATTATAAAGGTCATTTTCTCATAAACATGTTCTTGACCAACATCTGTCCTGAGTTTCCTCAAACAGCTGCTGTCAGCGGAAACTCTGTGACTGTGACGTTAGTGACCACCACCCAGAGAAACAGGCAGCAGGGCCTGGTGACACTGAAAATCTGCGACGATGTAGATGAGCTCATGTTTTCTTCAGGCACTCCCGGCGATGACTCACACCCACTCCTTTAGATTAGAAACGGATCGACGATGTTTAGACTTTTTACATAGATGTGGAAACACTCGATCATTCATCTTCATGCTCTCCTTCACTTTACAGATAAAAATAACATTGTGTTGATGTTTGACACTTCAGGCTGTCATGGAGACGAAGCAGGAGTTGCAGATTTATTAGATTACAGCTTGACATAAACACTTCTTGGGTGTTGCGTCATTATCATGTTGGGAAAATATCAGGGGGAATTTGAAAATCTGTAAGAGCGGACCTGTCTGATGCTGCAGGGCCACAGAATGTTGTAGAAACAGAGAGGGTGTGGCTCCAATTTTACATCTTGAGTCAGCATATGTTTATAATCAAGTGAAATAAAACACAATTATCCTTAGATGTTAAAACAATAGATCACACAGAAACAAGTCACTGATTTAAAAATAAAGTATTTTTAATTCACTTCAAAACAAATCGATTCAGTAGACATCTCAAACTATGACAGAAAGCAACTTTTTCCAATAAGTGAGTAAATGGGGCCAAGGCCAACATAAAAACAAAATGTAATTTACTTGGTTTTTTCCCAACCTGCTCTTAAGCTTCTAAAATATCATGCTTTCAAATCACTCCATCATAATTACAGAGATTTTAACTAAAAATGTTGCATTTCACCAAACACAGGTAGTCCTCGAGTTACGTCGCAGTTCCATTTCTACGGCCGTTTGCATGTCGAAAATCGCCGTAAGCCGGAAAACACACGAGCCGCCACTTGTATATGTAGGCTACATGTACAGTAGTTACCAAGCACTTCGCCTATCCTAACACAGTACAAAAAACACATACAGTACATTTGGAGCCATAATGAAGGGAAAAAAGTTGATTTCTTACCGTTAGCTGGTGGAGCCTGTTAGCATGTTAGCTCGTTGCACATCCGAGCTCATGCAGCTTCCAGCTGCTTCACACAGTCCAAAATGTTTACAGGAAGGACTGTTAGCATGTTAGCTCAATACATTTGGAGCCATAATGAAGGGAAAAATAGTTTACTTACTGGGCGTCTCTCCACGTTAGCATGTTAGCTCGGTGTTCCCGCGGTGAGCTGGTGGCGTCGGCCGGCGTGGTGGGAAGCGGTGCGGCGGAGCGATCGGCGGCTGCTGCTCCGGGCCCAAGACGTCCACAGAGCGTTTCCAGCTCATTTATCCATAGGAGGTAATCTCTGATCGGACACACGGTCTTCCAAAGCCGGCTGTGGAGGCCGGAGCTAACCAAAGCTAACCAAAAGCTGGCGGACACACTGCCGAAAACTGCGTAAATCGGCTGCCGACTTGGGACCCGAAGGACACAGGTTCAAACCCCGGCCACTACACACCTTGGGGTGTCTATGAGTGCACACCTAATTCTCCAGCTCCCCGGGCGCTTTCTATGGCTGCTCACTGCACCACCTGGTGGTGGTTGGGTTAAATGCAGAGATGAATTTCGTCTTGTATGGGTAACATACACAGATGACAGAAATGTGACATTTATTTTTTATTTATAAAGCCATTTAAAACAACCACAGCTGCAACAAAGTGCTGTACACATGAAATCAAGAACATTTAAACACACAAAATAAGATTTTTCAAAACACACAATTTTTTAAGTATTTTTATTAATAAGATGCGTTCGTAACACCGAATCGCCTTAAGTCGAGGACTACCTGTAGTTTGAAAGCTGAGCACAGAATGACCATTAAAAAAAATATGGAGAACCATTAGATGACAAACAGAAGCAAAGAAAGACTTGAAGGATCCAAAATAAAGCAAGTAGACTGAAGCAACAAATTTTTTGTTACATTTTAGAAAAAAGTCACAAGTGATAACACAATATTAAAAAAAAGTTAATCTCTTTAAAAAGCTGTGTAATAATGCAAATGACAGTACCGGCTCGAGTTCAAGATAAGAGTTTATGGTTATGGACGTATTGTTTCAGGATAAAATGACTCCGTATTCAGCTCCTTATCTGTTTAATAAATGATGACAGCAGCTGGCAGTAAAGCCTTAAAATGTGACTCGCTATAAATGAACCAAATCCTCAGAAAGTCAAAAGGCTCACTTCCGCTCCAAGGCAGGAAAAATGATAAGCTGCTATTCAAAGCCCATTTCTCTCTCTCTCTCTCACTTTCGAAGAACCAAAGAAACACAATCATGATGATTAATTATGGGAACAGGACAATTTCCATAATAATGCAAACACAAAACAACTTTATTCTAAATTAGATTCATTGGAATCAGCTAACATAGATGGTTCAAAACGTCAAGTTCTTACAGTAAATGTGTTCTCTTGAGAGCAAAACAAACATTTTTGAATACACATTTAATTTCGGAGTAGTCTATTCTAGGTGTGTCAACCTCGAAGCCCGGGGGCCAAATGTGGCCTTTGTTGACATCTGGCCCCCAAGATGATATGTGAAACATAAAATACTTTATCCATTTTTTTCATGAGACCAATCAAACTGTTGTTGAGGAACCTGTGACCAAGAAAAGATGCAGGGTATCTGATTTGAGTTCATGTCGTTTCTGAAATTGGCCCTTAGTTTGAAAAAGGTTTAAATTTTGGGCCCTTTTTAAAGTGGGTTTGACTGCCCTGATCTATTCACTCCCAAAACTTTGAACATAATGTATTTTAAATTTTATTCTAGAAGCTGCAGCTCTCATTGAGTGGCTGCAACAAAGTGAAAAAACAAACTTGACTTTAGTGAAGTCTGTGCAGATGTCACCTGCATGGCCCTTCAGGATGCTTCATTAAAGTGCGATGCTGCCATCTCCTGGCGCTTTTAGGAATTGCATGGTGTCGCTGACTGTCCCTCCACGTTCTAACCGATTTCAAATGGTGCTAGACATGATGGAAACTCTAAACACCATAAGAAAACGGTCAGCCTTGGTAGGAGGGGGGGTTCAAGTGGTCCGAGGACTGGACTCCAACGCTGTTTAATGTCTATCTGGTGAAGCAAACATGATCAAGATGCATCAACAGGCACAATTGTTTTTCCAAAGTAAAATTGCATGCATATGTATAACTATAAATGCAAACGATGCTTCCATGCTGCAAATCTGGGCTCCAATCCTGAAGTTTGTTCCCGCTCAAGGCAACCGATTTCAAATGGTGCTAGATGGATTTCAGACTCTAAGACACCATCTGAAA
Organism: Garcialebias charrua; assembly: GCA_038048925.1. Taxonomy (NCBI): domain Eukaryota; kingdom Metazoa; phylum Chordata; class Actinopteri; order Cyprinodontiformes; family Rivulidae; genus Garcialebias; species Garcialebias charrua. Next base: position 24,919 of record JBBPBX010033094.1, on the reverse strand, counting down.
CCAGTTCCCTGGGGAGGATGACTTTTCCACAGCTGTCCAGAAATGGGAAGAAAGTGCCACCATCAGTTTTTGAACATGTTTCATGACTAATCTGTGTGAACACAATGAAGCAGACCTAATGATTCATGTTCACATGGACCAGCTGCCACATTTCCTTTAGTTGAGGTTCACAAGACATTCGTTAAATGTTCCAAATAAGAAATGCTTTTTTCCCATTAATTACTCTTCTGCATACTTCAATAACAATCTAAATAAAAAAAAACGTTTTAGAGAATAGGACTCGTTTAAAAGTGCTAAATCTCACACTGTTCGGCTCATACGAGAGAAAACACATTTAACACACGAAACAGCAAACTCTGCAGGTTGTTTAGTCTTTGACGTTAATTTTGGCGCTGCTTTGCTCAACAAAGATGAAGCTTATTCACAAATAGTGTTCTACAAACACATGTATTTGTCTAAGCTTGATTGAGTTTTGGGGGGTTTGATGCTACAGACTTGTAACTTCCAGCTCCCCCAGCTCAGCAGCTCGTGTCATGAGGGCGTCAGAAGGCCGACGTGTCGGGAAGAAACGACGAAGTGACAAAAGAGGCACAAATATGGAGCTTAAACAAAAACTGCCTGAGAATCACACTGTGGGAAAATGGATCCGAGCTTCTCTTCTTTAGAGGACAACATGGTGTCCTCCTCGGGCGTCCAGTCCCGTTTCCCGGTCCAAGTGTGGCTGAGGTGCAAGATCCTGAAAAAGGTTTAAAAAAAAAAGTGAAAAGTGCTGAATAAATCTGCAGCCTAGAAGAAATGCATCACTCGTCTTTGGTGCTTCTTGTACTTTTGATATGAAAAAACAAAATCTGATTTATCTACACAAGAAATAAACAGATACTATCTCTCTGTCTGGCATCAAATCTTCCCTGTTCGTGTCTGTGATATCGTCATCCTGATGATGGCAACATGTGTTTTTCTGGGGCAGTTTTCCTGAATGTCAAATGTAAAATAAGCTCATCGTTTTGAAAATGAGATTTAAATATTGTTGGTTTTCACAGAGTTTGACACTATTTACATGAAAGCCGAGTCAGATTTAAAACTTTTTGTTCAGGACGCAGCTGATCTGATGTTATCTCAGTACTGTATATTCTTAAAAAAAAAAAAGATATTTGTGATCCTCTACCCATCCCATACCCTCCTGTTCATGTCTGTTGTTCTTGCAGTGCATTTTTTTCTGCTGAGTCACCTGACCGTCCACGGCTTGTTAAAGGCGCATCGGCCCCTTTTAAAACCAAAACAAGAGTGTTGCGCAACCACAGCTTTAATTTGGAGTCAAACTGCGTGGGATGTTTTACACAGAGACTCTGGCAGAGAGAGAGTTAGGAGGTAAACAATGTCAGGAAAAAAAATAAACTGAATTTGGTCTTTAGAGAAGTTAAAGGAACGCCTGCATGTGTGAGGTGGAGCTTTGTGCGTAGGCGCACGTGTAAACAAGGAAGGTGGTAAATCCTCTTACAGATTATAGGTCCTAATTTATCAGAAGTGACCTCATCAAGGTGATGCCTTTTCAAACCACTCCTTGACGTTTGTGCAGCGGAGGAAAAGTTGCACGTTGACTCGTATCAAACTGGGCTCGCATCGCCTCCCAGCGTCCACCACGCTAATCCGACGCTCTCGACGTTCTGCTGCTCGTCATGCGACGCCGTGAACTCCACAAAGCCAAGTGTCCGGGTCATAAACACGCTTCGACGCTGCGTCATCCTCCGTTCGGGGCGCGCAGACGGCTAAATATTTGCAGAAGCGAGCGCCTTAAAAACCTTCTGACGAGTCTGACGCTTTGTTTTGTTTGAGCCTCCGCGCGGCGAGGGGGAAGCGAACGCCGCACACGGAGGAGATGATTCACTCTTCGGCTCCTAAACTCTCTGCCTGTTGGGAAACATCAGATGTGTTGTGGACAACTAAAGAGTGGCGCAACGAGTTGAAGCGGGATGCGGGGGGGCGTCTTCAAAAAGTAAATTATGTTTCCACCAGTCTCCAAGACGAGGAACACCTGGGGTGGACAGAACTTGAAAAACACAGAAGCAACAAAAGATTCAAATGACGCAAAAATCAATTGGCTGCACGCCGCGCATCCACAGGGTCTGATCCGTACACACACACGCGAGCTTTGTGTTGGGTCAGCTCAAGGCCACTTCCTTCAGTTTTAGAGAACAAACGCCGCCTCACACTCGTCTATTAATACACCGTCATGAAGCGAGGCCCGCCGCGCTCCGGCTTTAATTTTAGCCCCGTCATCTCTCTCGGCTCGACGCCACTTCCAATTCTATAATCAGAGCGTGGGAGGGATCTTGACATTTCCCCTGACGGTTTCCATCGGCCACAGGTAACGCCGGCCTCTTGCTGTAAACACATAAAGCCTCTTGTCTTTTCAAAGTGCTCTTTGTTTTTGTCTGAATCCATTAGAACATCCGTGATGTTCTACTGCTGGAATAGCAGGAGGAGTTGTATACCGTATTTTTCGGACTATAGGTCGCACCTGAATATAGGTTGCACCTACGTCAAAATGTGGACCGTGTTTAGCTCTGCTGCAAATGTCTCTTCCACAGGAGCGCACAGCAAGGCTTTTAAGAAGATTAACACTTAAAAACAATTATTTGTTTGATAAAAAATTATAGCAAATATGTGTCTGAGCTGAACTTTTCCTTAATAAATGAATAATTTTAGCAGGATAAACACCTAAAAATATACATATTTGTTAGCTGACATTATTGTAATGCCAGGTACCCACCAAACTTGTCAGAACGCTCCTGCCGCCCCCTTTTGGCCGCTTGTCACGTTCACACAAAGCCACTGAAGACGCGTCTGATGACGCGCACTGGGGGGAGGCAGAGGAGGGGGTCTAGCTCGTTTTCCGGGTGGAGTTGTTGTGTTTCATGCTGCTGGCAGATAAAATCAGCAGCACGTGAGCCTCGTTAGTACTTGAGTGGGTTTTCTACGAGCCGAACTGCAGCTCCGACAGTCTTTGTTGAGATTAAAACGTTTTTTTATGTTTGGGGTGATCGTACGCTGGAGCGGACAGCAGCAACTGTAAAAATTCCAAGTTTCTTACCGGAGTCTGGTTCCAATTCATGGAGGCTCGATGGGGTAAGTTTAAAAAGTCCAAAAAAAGTCCCGTTGTCGTTGTGTCATCACATAGCAGAGGCTCTCCCGATTGGTTGCTGGACACGTCGAGCCGCAAAATATCAACTTTGTCGATCTTTGGCGGCTCGACGCTGCTCAACGCGTAGGTTGCTTCGGACGCCCGCGTGCGCGGAAAGGAACTGCCGCGTGCTGAAGCGCCGCGTCAAACGCTCAAAACGCGCCGCTTCGCGATACGCCGCGCCTCTCCACATAGACTTTCAATGTAAACCGGCCGCTTCAGCCGCCCGAAACGAGTCCGGTCGGTACCCGGCATAAGAGTGTGTCTCAGTTTAATTTTTGTTAATAAATGATTACAAATCAGCTTACCGGTATTTTATAAAAAGCCATACATAGGTCGCACCTGACTACATGTATAGGTCACAGGCCATGAAAAAAATGATAAAAAAGCCGTGACCTATAGCCCGGAAAATACGGTAATTCAGAACATTTTAGCCCCAAAATGGTGTGAACAGAGCAAGAGGTGTGTTTTTGTTCCGACTTGAGAGGCGGCGCATGACCCCAAAAGAACAAAAAAAAAAAACACTATTGAGGTCGTGTTTCCTCGTTTGTGAAAGTGGGTCACTTGTTCTGCTGCGGAGCCTCAGAGCTGGTAAACATTTCGGCTACAGGAAGCAGAATCCTGGCTCTCCGTCAAACGGATCGAAACAAGCTTTGGCAGGTCAGGACATCTGGTGGAACGTCTAACACCTAATGTGCACTTTTGGCAAAATGCAAATAAACACGAGTGACAATGATAACAGCTGACGTGTTTCGTCATCTTCACAAGACTTTGCCTCAACGCTGCCATAACAACATTCCCCCCCGGGAGTCAAGTTTCTATTCAGTACCGGTACACATAATTAAACTTCTAAAGCTCCCCTCCTCGCCTCTCCCTCACATTTGAGCTCCACTGGTGATTCACCTAATGGCTGAACAAATCCACTCCTGCGTCTTGTTTTCACCTCGGGGGGGTGATGAAGCGCGTCGCCTCCAGCCGTCGCTTTTGGCAGGAAGAGACACGCCTTGTTGCGCCGTGGTCATAGGAGGGCGGACAAAAAGGGCCTGGAGATCACAATGATGTCATCGCATGAGTCGTTTCAGTGTCCTGTTGCACTCCGGCGGCGGGGGGTGCGTCACAAGCCGAGGCGACAAATCTGCTAAAAGGCACAAACGGTGCAAAAATTACAGCTCAGCCGAGAGAGAGAGAGATATGTAACTTTGTTGTATTTATTTGTTAGAATGTTTTTGGAAACTTCATCATGACAACAAGTGTTGAAAAGTGAAGCAATTAAAGGCCTAGCATTCCGCCCACCACCTTTCATGTAGTTTTAATTCAAGATGGCCTCCTCCGCCTTCTGCCACATGATGTCTTAATGCTTAAAATTTGTGTTGAGGACTCCTCTCAGCTACATGCTCGTAAAATTACTTTCTGAAGGTTTCATTCAAATAGATCCAGTAGTTGTTGAGATATTTTGCTAACAGATAAAATGTGTTGATGCCAATAGTTAAAACATTAGTTTTTAAGAAAAACACCCCGCACAATGTGTGGCACACAAAGTTTAAAGGTTCAGTCTGTAACTTTTCTAACAATATATTTTTAACATATTTCTTCACTCTGTCACTACCTCCTGACATACTGATTTTAGACAATCTCTGAAAAAAACTATTGTCCCCTTGCTTCTCTAAAAGCATTTCTAAAAAGCCACAGTGACCCACCGTTAACCAGCCAATAAAAACAGATTTTGTAACCAGCCAATAAAAACAGAGCTTGAATTTGAATTTCAGCAGAGCTAGGGCAAGAGCAAGCTTCAGAGCCATATATGGCTCTGAGGGGGAGGGACCAGGAACGTGTCTCTGTTCAAAATGTTCCTAAGTTCTAGCGTGTTCCAGAAATTACATACTGAACCTTTAAAGTTAGGAATGACTCATCTACTAACATATCACATTTTAGCTTAATATCTGATTAATTTGCTGAGTTATAGTCATTTTTGCATTTCATAATGTTAGTCAGCTGCAGAGTCCAGTTTAAACTGGGGTGAGTCCAAAATGTAAACACGTGTAGAGGACTATCCAGTCATTGTTTACTGAAGGTTTGGTTCAAATCCAACTTTTGATTAATGAGATATTTTGCCAACATACATCTATCTAAATAGTTTTTGGCAAACTTAAAAAAAAACAACAACACACCTGATCTGTTAGCACTTGGATTATATTTTGAGGATGAGCTTCAGCTTCTACCTCATCAACTTTCAGCTCAGTATTCGTAGAAAAGGGATGATTTATAGTCCGTTTTGTGTTTGCTAAATTCCATTAGATTGTAAAACTCAATTGGAAACAACTAAACATTTGTTTTATGAATGTAAAGAAGTATTAAACTTATGGGAACAACTTTGTAACTTTCTGTCAAAGGAATAAACTTGGATCTTGTTTCCTTAGAAAATATTCAATTTGGCTTATTCATTAAAGATAAAAACTTGGAATTTTTTGTCAATGTTCTGATTATTGTAAATACTATGTATATCCATAAATGTCGATACGCAAAATGCTCCCTCTCTATCAATGCTCTCAAAAATTATATTTCTTTTTTTTAAGTTGTCTAAAAAAGATGCAAAATGTAAATGCAGTAAAATTACTGTAAATGAGTTAATGGAAGTTTTTTTTAGTTTCTAGCCCCCTGATTTGTCTTTTATTTATTTGTTATTTTTTTTTATCTTTCTTTTATTTTCTCTTTTAATTCATTTCCTTTTTTTTCTTCATTATTTATGTGAATTAGTTACTTTCAAGAATGGTTGAGTCCTTTCTTGAGCCTTTGCAATCAAAGTGAATTGTAGTCATTAGGAGTTGTGATTCTTGTATGGTATAATGCTTGTATTTGACATGTGAGTTTTGTCATTGTTACTCTTGTTTACTAAATAATAATTTAATAAAGAAAAAAAAAAGTTCCATTAGCTGTGGCGGCCATCTTGAAAAGGTCTGACTCCAAAACACAATCAGTTACAGATGTTCAACCAATGATTACTTATTGTGAGTTTCATTCAAATCCGTCCGTGAGAAATGTTACTAACAGAACACGGGTGAAACACGGCGGGCGATCATGTTAATTCCCATGTGCGTCAACATTCCGTCGCAGCTGCTGGAGGAGCGCGCGACTCAACAGCGCCCCCTGCGGCCAGGAAGCGCAGCTTGTTTTCAACAAATCAAGTGCGCACCAGGACCAGATCACTGTTCTGACCCGCGGGACGAGTGTGACGCAGCAGAAATCACGCACACCTGAAACACAAATAAAAGCTGCGTCACTGTTGAAGCCGGAGCTTTTACTTCCTCTGGAGTCAACAAAACCTCCCCCGCGTCCATCTCTCAACAAATATTTGCTTAGTGCGTCAAGTAAAGGAGTGTTTTTATGCGGAATAAATTAATAAAAGTGGCGAATAGGGAAATAAACGAGGCGCCCTGAAGGCCACGCGCTCCAAATATCCACTGCGCAACATCTCCCACGGCAGATCACGCACTCTCCATCTCTGGCGCAGCATCCTATTCCGAGCCCCCTCGTTTTGTTTACATCCTCGTTTTTAGCCCTAAAAAAACGCACAAAGCGCGGGGCTTTTCGTGGAAACTCCCACCTGGCTTCGTGTGGCGCGTCCGACCTGGCGCTGATGACGCAGTTTCATTTTACCTGTTGTCACGTCGACCACGACACGTTCCGGACGTCAAAAAGTGTTCACAGTCGTCCACTTTATTAAACTCCCTGTCTCGGAGTCACTGCTAATGCTGTTGTTTCGTTTCAATTCAGCTTTAAGCTAGTTTTTGACGAGCGCCTCTTACCTTTTCATCGCAGCGCTCCATGGTTATGAATCATAGTGGTATTCTCGACGCAACGTACGCAAAGTGCGCAGTGTAGTGACATCAATAACTTACGTGTTGAGCCTTGTTGTCTTCCACTAGTTCCCTGGCTCCTGTCGGGCTGCGCGGCTCGGGTCCACCCGGTTCCCGGTTCTGCCCTTGCAGTTGCTGTTATCAGCGTCCGAGCGTGTTTGTCTCCGTGTATCCCCTAACGATTTTCCATAGCGCAACACGGAAGCCACGCCCTCGACACTCCCCCGCTCGCTGATTGGCCGAGCCTGCTGGAGAGAGAGCGTTTCCTCCATCGCACAATCACATGTGGCTGACGCATGTTTACAAACATCACTGGGGTCACGTGGTACTGACTGAGTGGCCCTTTTACCGTAAACCACCTCACTCTGACGCAATAGCCAGATGTCGTGCCGAGATTGTTGTTTTAGGTGCAGGCTATTAAAAACTAGACAAAAACGCACTCGTGATCATGACAGAGCAGCTTCCCTTAAGTTCTGGGTTTTTTTTGCTTTGTAAAATTTAGTAAAATATTTTATAAGCCAATAGACTTTTTTTTAAAAGAGAACATGGCTTTTTGAAGTCAACCCAATTCCAGAAGGCCCCCACAGCCACCTGACCTTAAAAAAACACAAACGTCCCTATAACGTCCTGTTTTTGATTTTCTACATTTGCCTTATCTGTCTGTTTTGCTACTTTGATTTCTTTGTTTTAACTTGTTAAAAAATGTATTTCTCTCTTATTGTCTATTGATTGTCCAAGGAAATTCTACTGTTGCTGTTGTCATCATTCTTTAGTTTGTAGACAGGTCTCTCTTGTAAATGAGTCCTCAAGGCTCAATGAGATTAACCTGCCTAAATGAAGGTTGAATGAATGAATACTAGGAACATTACAAGGCGTAAAACACAATTTCACTATATGCTTTATTTCTTCAAAGTAGTATTAATAATAACTCATATTTAAAAAGTATTGAGCTCAAATGTGGTGTTGTAGTAGCTGAAAGTGATCTACAACATTTGAAAGTTAACAGATAATGCAAATTTTTTTATTTAAAAAAATTGCCATGGACTATTTGGAATTAGTTCTGCCTGTCTGTAAGCAAAATGTTTAATAAAGTACTGGACCAATTTTAGTGAAATTTTCAGGAAACAATTATTAGATGAGCATCCACCACTAATGAGCTTATAGAGGCCAGCACTGTTTAAGATGGCTGCCACAGTCAACTTGACAGACAACACAAACTACAGCTCAGTCACTGTTGTCACTATTGTGCTCAACTTTGGTGTGTTTGCAGCTGGAAATAACAATTGATCTTACTGCTAGTCGTTACGCAGAAGCTTTGCTTAAAATCTTAGCATTCACTTTTGGAGTCAAGTGTGTTTGTCAGTAAAATAGCTCATACTGTACTGGTTGTAATACAACTTTTACACACTAACCACTGGATGTGCATAAACAACTGATTACCTTTTGGAATTAATTTAATTCAAGACTGCCACTGGTATATAGCATTAGACAAACCTGACAATATCTCAGTCAGCTGAATCAATATTGAGCACAAAGGTGTTGCCGGTGAGCTGGTGGATGTAGCTGAGAGGTATTCAAATCAAAACTTCTGAACAACATGTCTTAAAACAGGGCATGAGACTTTTCCTGGTGTCATTTTCAAGGTTTCACCAAAATGGCTTCAGCGCTATTAATCACAAACATAAACTGATCTTTGTCTACAACTCTGACAAT
>JBBPBX010033093.1:0-33462 GCA_038048925.1 Garcialebias charrua | reverse complement strand
CCCCCCCACCGATATTTATAACCAATTTTTGGCTGTGATCTGACAATTTCATTCATTCTAACATGGAAAATATTGAACACCACCATTTTCAGCCACTAGAGGACCATCAACTAATTTGGCAAGTCAAGTGTCTCATTAATAGGTAAAAGTGGTTATTAATGAGACACTTGGCTTGCCATACCAAGCCACCTTCGTCTTGCTCCGGAACTCCTGGAGCAAACGTTAAATCAGCTGCATTTCATCACGTCGCCCAGGTGAAATGAAGCTGATTTGACCATTACAGTGCATTCATTAGGGAAAAGTTCAACTGAGACACACCTTTACTTTAATGTCGAGCAAATAAATATATATTTTTAGGTGGTTATCTTGTTAGTTTTGAAGAAATGTACAGCGAGTTTTCCCTCTATGTGTTCCCGCCTCTGCAGCGGATTTGACCATCAAAGTGCATTTATCACAATGGTGTAGTGGCAGGGCTTCGGACTTGGGACCCGAAGGACGCGGGTTCGCACCCCGGCCACTACACACCTTGGGGTGTCTATGAGTGCACACCTAATTCTCCAGCTCCCCGGGCGCTTTCTATGGCTGCTCACTGCACCACCTGGTGGTGGTTGGGTTAAATGCAGAGACGAATTTCGTCTGTGTATGGGAAACATACACAGATGACAGAAAAGGACGTTATTATTATTATTATTATTATTATTATTATTATTATTATTATTATTATTAAGGAAAAGTTCAACTGAGACACTTTTGCTATAATTCTGAACCAAAAAAAAAAAAAATTTTTTAAGTGTTTATCTTGTTAAATTCTTGTTAAAGTCCTCCCGTGCACGCTCCCGCGGCCGCCATTTCGAAGCCAATTGATTTTTGGCACAACACCAGCCCACGTTTTCAGGTGGTCAGCGGTGACGCATAAAGAATGCGACGCGTCAGTGATGACACATAATAGATGTGACATACAGCAAAGCAATGTATTTATGTTTTTTTTTCACTTTATGAGACGTAGTTGGACTGATGAGACATATATGGCGGCAAGTACCGTATGGTACATAAGCCGTTTTCGCACTGCACGGCCCTCCCAAGCCCAGCTCGTCCCTGGTTGGCCCAGAGCCCGGCCTGGCCCGCCCCCACTCATTACGCATTGTGCGGAGAGCTGCCTTGAAGTGGGTGGGGCATTCTCTTGAAGTGGGTGGGAAGTTCTTGTGTGCGCGCTTGGTGTGTTTTAAGAGAGGAGACGCTGCAAAAAAATATTTGTTAGCTGAATATATATATTAGTGTTTCTGAGTTTAATTTTTGTTAATAACTGATTACAAATTAGCTTATCCGTGCATGCGTGGGTTTTCTCCGGGTGCTCCGGTTTCCTCCCACAGTCCAAAAACATGCATGTTAGGCTGATTGGTAAAACCTCCGGTAGAGCTCAGCATCCTGCCTGTACGCCACTCTACGCGCGCATTCTGTGCGCACGCGTTCGCTGGCACAGCTCTGCTTTCAGTTCTCATGTTAAATGCTCGCGTTTTCGCTCCAAATTCTTGTTGTAATTTGAGCAGCTGCGCGCAGAGGGGACAAACTGAGGTCGCTGATTGGTCACTTGCTGACACGCCTACTGAAATGATTGACAGCTCGGTTAAGAGAACAGCTCGGGTGAGAGAAAAGCATGAGCTGGCCGGCTTCAGCCCGCTGCGGTGTTTCTAAACTTTATATGTTAATTAAAAGTTCTAAAAAAATAAAAATAAAAACAGGGAGTGCTTTTCCTGCAGCCCATAGCCCACCAGGAAATATTTAAAACCTTGCGCAGCCAGGTAGGACCTGAATTCATTCATTTCAGTTATGGAGTGAACGGAGGATGAAGCGATTACTTGACTTTAGGCAAAAAAACAAAAGAAAAGGCCCGATCAGCGATAAAGAAGAGGAATTTAATTCATTTGTGTAACATACAAAACAGTCCGGCCACGGCCAGTTTATTGTAAGACAACGCGCAAGCGTGCGCGGTCGTAAAAAAAAAAGCTTTGCGCGTTCGTGCCCTGCGGGGCTACGCGGGGCTACACTTGTGCCTCAGCGTACGTACGTCGTACAGAGGCGTACAGGCAGTACGCGCAGGTCTACCGGGGGCTTTTAACTCTAAATTGAGCCTGGGTGTGAGCTAATATTCTCTAACTCTTGCGCGTAGCCAGGATTTTAAAATATAACTAATATTCTTTAACTCCTGCGCGTGGCCAGGATGTTACGAGGGGCGATTCCTTTATAGGAAAAGTGGACTCATAAAAAAAGTAATACGCCTCGGTGGCCTAGTGGTTAGAGCGTCTGCTTTTCGTTCTAAATTTTATCTTGAATCGGGTTCGAATCTCACTCGGTTGAAGTTATTTTACGTTTGTCTTTTATTGGAGAAAATAAAAAGAAGGAGTTTGTGTTAACCACAGACATAACACAAACTCCCCTTTTTTTTATCCTATAAAAGACAAACGTAAAATAACTTCAACCGAGTGAGATTCGAACCTGAGTCAAGATAAAGTTTAGAGCGGAAGGCCGACGCTCTAACCACTAGGCCACCGAGGCGTATTACTTTTTTCAGGAGTCCACTTTTCCTATAAAGGAATTGCCCCTCGTAACATCCTGGCCACGCGCAGGAGTTAGAGAATATTAGTTATATTTTAAAATCCTGGCTACGCGCAAGAGTTAGAGAATATTAGTTATATTTTAATGAAATCCAGCTCGCGCTGAAAGGCGGAAATGCTCTGTATGGGTGCGCGCTTCGTGTTATTTACGTTCTAACATAAGCTGATTTGTAATCAGTTATTAACAAAAATTAAACTCTGAAACACTCATTCAGCTAACAATTTTTTTTAAGGGTTTCTGTAGTTAATTTTAAAGGGGACCACAGATGCAAAATTCACTTTTTAATGGGGTTTTTTAACTCAACTTTGGGTATTTACTTCTTAAAAAAACAGTCCTAGGGCCAAAGAAATGCACCCAGTGGTATATTTACTCTAAGTAGATTTATTTTTCTGTGATATAAACGTCTCGTTTTCAAATCTTGCGGCTTGTGACATCACAAGCCGCAGCCACAACCCACCCCAAACCTGAATCCAGCCCCTCACCTAGCAACCCCTGGTTATGCTCAACCCACTTCAGTATAAAAGACGTGATAGTTGTTTTTCCTGATTTCATCTCATCTTTTGTTTAAATGTTCTTAATTTCATGTGTACAGCACTTTGTTGCAGCTGTGGTTGTTTTAAATGGCTTTATAAATAAAGTATAATTGTTATTTTTACGTTTTATTTCAATTTTTAGCGTATTAGCGATCGCTCCCAACGCGCAGCCGGCAGAAATAAAACGAGCAGACCGCCGGCGAAGGGACCATCTGCGGGCGTGAGCTGCTGGGAACTGGTGGCTTTTGAGGACTGTGTGGGTCCGGTCAGAGGTTGCCTCATACGGATAAATTAACTGGAAACACTCTGTGAACTTTGTTTGTGTCTGGACTGGAGCAGCGATCGCTCCCAAAAGCGCTGCATGCAACGAGCGGAGCCGGGGGAGGAAGAGCTATCATTAGCCTCGAATTCGGGTGGGCTAATGCTAAAAGGAGCAGCAAATGGCGGCGCGCGCAGACAGCTTTCGGTAAGTTATCTTAAGCTAGCACTAACAGTAAGTCAAATGAGTAATAAAAAAAGAGCTAATTTCAAAACAACAACAGATTAGAGATACTGGCTGTTACAGAGGGCGGAGTTAATGTAAACAGATTTTTGAAGGGCGTGGCCTTCAGAGCTCATTATCATAAACAGCCTGTTCAGAACGGAAATGAGAAAAGGCAGAACTAAAAAGGGGATATCTTATTATCTAAGAATTATTTTGTGCATTAAATTGAATGAACATGGTCTGGATAGCCCACAGACATACCATAAAAATTTATAAAACCAATATGTGGTCTCCTTTAATGAAATTCAGCTCGTGCTGAGGTTGTTGTTAGAACGAGTTGATGACTCAACAAGCAGCAGTCCCGCCCCTGCTGCAAACAACAAATCAAATGTGAGCAGTACATGACGTCAAACTGGGCCCGGGAGCTCGGCCCGATCAGAACCACCGTCAGGCGGGTTCCAAAATGAGGGCGGACCCCGGGCGGAAAAGGAAAATGCGAACATGACAAACCCGGGTTAGAAGGCGGGGCGGGCCGTTGAGGGCTGTGCAGTGCGAAAACGGCTATAGTCAGCTACAGGACAGTCCCACTTGGAGCTGCAGGGCTTGTTTGTCTTGTTAATGACGCTTGGATGTGCAGGTTTGCTTCCATTACAGGCACTTCTACCAACTTTATTTCTCATAATGAGCCCACGTGTCTGCATGCATTCGATAGAAGTAGAAAACATCCATTGTGCTGGCTGTCAGTCAGAAAAAGATCTGACACCGAATCTCCCACTTGTGCCTGCATGCAGACACTTTCCGTCTAACAGTCACAGATGGAGAGTGGGAGCTGTTGTTAAGGGATCGCCTTTTTTGTCATTATGCTTTAGGTTACTGCCCACCACTTTCTAGATTTTGCTAAATCATTTTAGAAGTTTGTGGATGCATGTTTCCAAACTTTCAAAAAGAGTCAGACCAAGAATCGTTTTTTCAACTTGTTCAGATCAATAGAGTATTCATGTTTTAGTTTTGAAAGAGCCAAATAAATCAATCTGAGACAATGCTGTCAAGTTTTCAGAAAATCCACAGGTTTTAGAAATATGTTTTCAAACACTGATTAAAGCATGCTAATAAAAAGGTGCCGTTTTGAATAGGTTTTTGCTCAGTGACTGTGTTTGTGGAAACTGGCACTGAAGGAGCACAGATGGGAGCCAGCCACACTCATCTTCATGTTCCCCATCTTCTTCGCATAATTATCACATCTAACCTCACAGCGTTCTCTACTTTTCCATCTCATTTCTCACATTTAGGGCTATTTTTTGACTGTGCTGTATTGCTACTACACTGCAGTCTTCTCGTTGTTGCGCTTAGTTCATACAGCAGCTTTTGTGCTGTAATTTAGCAATGTTGGCAGTGATGAATCCATCTGAAGCCCTCCCTGTCTGTTATTGTCTGTTTGACACGCCTAGTGATAATGATGACTGTTGATGACTGTTCAGTATGAGCGCATAATCTTTACTGTCACCTGACACCACGATCTGCAGTGAACCAGAGAACAAAGATCTACATTTGACAGAGAGTAACATTTTCCAGCTAGCAGTGGTCTGTTTACAAAGAAGAAATGAGTCGTTGCAAGCCACACAGCTGTGTTTGCATTAGCTGAATCAAATATAGTCTTTTTTTAAAGTGGGGTTCTGTGGAAAGGCTAACAGCAATCACTATCTTGCCTGTTGTCGATAGCTCTTTGAAAAATCTCTGTTTGGGTACCAGTGACTTCCATGACCCAGAAATGATGAAGAGGGTAAAGATAATGGACATATGGAAGTTTAATTCTGATCAAACTGGTGAGCTAACTGCTATGCAGATTCCAAAGTGAACTGCTGTGATCTCAAAACAACTCCGGTCTAAAACATTTCTAAGTTTTCATATTAATGATATTTTATGAAATTTTACAACACCATTTGTTTCACACTTGATATTTTTTTCATTCAACCTTTATTTAGGCAGGTTAATCCCATTGAACCTCGAGGACTCATTTACAAGAGAGGCCTGGCTACAAACAAAGAATGATGACAACAGCAACCGTAGATTTTCCTTGGACAATCAACAATAGACAATCATAAGAGAGGCATACAGATTTTTATTTTTTTTACAAGTTAAAAGTGAACTGCTGTGTACAAGCAACACATCATATTCATGCCAAAAGTGCCCCAGACTATGCTGGAAGTGCTATAGCTAGTTCCTGCTGCTGTTAGCACTTTCAAATAACTCCAAAAATTCTATGTAAATAACTGAAATGCAAAATTGACAGCACTTTTAAGCTTTCTAAGACCCCAATTACATTAATTGCTATGAAATTTTTAAGACTTGAGTTGTTTTAAGACAACAGCAATGCACTTTGGTACTGTGGCCGCACTTTCTCCAAACGGTCAGTCAAAGAGGAATATAAAACTGATGGATTTTAATGTATGAAATGCATAAAAAGAAAATAGTTTAGGGCCTTTGTTTTGCACCCATTTTCCTTTGTTTTTGTCCAGACTGACTTATGTGCAAGGATCGTTCTGCATCAGCCTCTCTGCTACATATATGCATCAAGTGTATGGCCTGTCAGCGAGGCTTCTGCATAGAGCTACTCCCTGTCAACACTGGTGGTCTTTGATAAGACACAACAGTATAACAACTGTCCTCCCACGGCCTTGCTTCGCTATCTTACATCTCAGTATATCTCCTGCTCTCCGCTCTGATAGAGTGTGTTAGCCAAACCAGTAGTTCACTAATGATATCATTCAGGCCTCTAGCTATCATTCACATCCCACACAGTGGCAAGTACAAACAGCCGCCCTGACTGCATCTCGTCTCTGCTTCCCTCCAGATAACACACCCCTGAGACCACAGGCAATTAGGAGAGAGCGGAACATCACTCCACGTACTTGACTTGTCTGGTCGTTGCAACCACAATTGTTTTGTTTGTGTCTAAAATTGCTCCTCCCTATAAAAATCCTGGATGCTGTCCACACTACCAAATCTAGGTTTTGAAAGACAGCATGTGATTCCATTACTCACAGGTAGCTGAGGGAAGGCAGACTGTGGTTTTTGGCTGGCCTAGGAGAGAGGAAATATGTTTAGTATCGAGAAGAGTGTTCTGCTTTTGTCAACTTCACACTGGATTTATATGTTTTAGCGCATACAGTATTTTCTGGTGTATAGGTCGCACCTGTGTATAGGTCGCATTGTCCAATTATCACCAATAGATTGGAAAAATCCCTAGATACCATACCATACCATACCATTTTATTTATAAAGCACTTTAAACAGGAACAAGTCCACACCAAAGTGCTGGACAAACAAACACGCAACAGGCAACACAGACAATGAAGTACAACACGAAAAACATAAAAACATTGCAGATCATAAATCAAACGATCCAATACAAATCAGCTGGCATTGAAAGCAATGGAGTAGTAGTGAGTTTTTAACCGGGATTTGAAAACCGAGAGGGAGGGGGCCTGTTTGATGAGCAGCGGTAACTCGTTCCAGAGTCTTGGGCCTGCTACAGAGAACGCCCTGTCACCCCTGCGCTTAAGGCGAGTTTCTGGAACTATTAAGAGTACCTGATCCTCTGACCTCAAAGCACGTGGAGGGACATATGGGTGTATCAGATCCGAGAGATAGGCGGGGGCGAGACTGTTCAGCGATTTGTAGACATACATGAGAATTTTGAATTGGATTCGAAGATGAACCGGTAGCCAGTGAAGGGAGGCCAAGACTGGTGTAATGTGCTCTCTTTTGCGTGTGCTGGTTAGAAATCGGGCAGCTGCGTTCTGAACCAGTTGTAATCGTGCAATGGTGGCTTGACTGACGCCAAACAGAAGTGAATTGCAGTAATCAAGCCTAGATGTAATGAATGCGTGAATCACTGTCTCCAGGTTGTTTTTGGATAATATGGGCTTCAGCTTAGACAGACGCCTCAGCTGGAAAAAACAGGATTTGACGATCATGTTTACATGACTGTTGAGTTTCATGGAAGGATCCATTATCACTCCCAGATTTTTGACTTTTTGTTTTTTTAGGTCGCACTGGTGTATAGGTCGCACCTACGTTTAGCTCTGCTGCAAATGTCTGCCACAGGAGTGCACAGCAAGGCTTTTAAGAAGATTAACACTTAAAAACAATTATTTGTTTGATAAAAATTATAGCAAATATATGTCTGAGCTGAACTTTTCCTTAATAAATGAACGTAATTGTGAAATGAGCTGGATTTAAAAATTTGTTTCACCGAAAGTGATAACAAGCCATATATAGGTCGCACCTGAGTATAGTCAAAGTCAAAGTCAACTTTATTGTCAGAACTGCAATATGTACAGGACATACACAGGACCGAAATTGCGTTTCTCTCAGTCCCTCGGTGCAACAGTAACCATCTAAACACTAAACACTAAAACATTTAATAAAATAAGTTGCCGGTCAAAGCAGATGACCGCTTGTCCTGAGCCTGGGTCTGCTAGAGGTTTCTTCCTTCTAAAAGGGAGTTTTTCCTTTCCACTGATGCCATTGTGCTTGCTCAGGATGGGAGATCGTGGCGAAGCCAAGATTTGACTTGTTTGCTGGAGTCATTAGATAGAAAACTTTACTAGTCTAACCGGAATTTTAATAATAGTAGGGGCTGCTAGCTCCCGCTAGCTTCAACACGAATTTAGCTTCGAGTATCACGTAGCTGCACTTATTGTTCGCTTACCTGCTGCCTCTCTCAACTTCCTGTGTCCTCTGGACTGTTCTGGACTCTCTCCTGTACTCCTTCAAGGTAATGCTCGTTCGAGTTACCTCTCTCTCCTTCTTGTATATCTTTTTCGGAGCCGTGGGCCTGCTGCTAGCGGCTAGCTCTGTGCTAGCCTCCTCCGGCTCGTGGATGTTGACGTATTCCGCTTCGCAGTTGTTTGAACTTAACAACTGCTCCATTCCTCTTTCTATTTCCACCATCAAACAACTGGGACTTCTGCGTAGACCTCGTTACATCCATAGAAGCTCTCGAAAGAAAACTGTTTATTCTCAAGCGAACTCTGATTCGATTAGTGCTGTCTGGACTGAGAGACGTGTCGCACCTCGATGGCGTCATCAGAACGCTGCGTCTGTAGGCCTTTGTAGTCCTCTGCGCACGAAGTGGCGAGGAAAACGTGGAGTGGACTTCAGTCTGCTTAAACCGGTTCAAAAAGCTCCTATTCCAACTGGTATTAAATTAGAACTTTTCAATGTGCAGTCTCTTTCCAACAAGTCATGTTTAATTCATGATCACATTCTGGAGAAGAACTTGGACCTCATGTGTCTTACAGAGACGTGGCACCAACCAGATGTGTTCAGTTCTCTGAATGAGGCGTGTCCCTCTGGATACAGTTATCTGCAGAGAGCCCGCAGCACTGGCCGCGGTGGTGGTCTGGCTGTAATTTATCGCAGTAATTTAAAATTGTCTCATCTGTCTTCTCAGGACTTTTCCTCTTTTGAATGTCTGGCTTTCAGCTTCAAAGCCCCACTCCTGATGAATGTTATATTAATTTATAGACCTCCCAAACCGCATGTTTCATTTAACTCAGAGATGCATGACCTTCTCACTTTTTTCTGCACCTCCCCTGTGAAGACTATTTTTCTTGGCGACTTAAATATCCACGTGGACAATTCTTCTTCACCTCTGGCAACAGATTTTAAGTCTCTTCTGGACTCTCTTAATCTCACTCAACATGTTGACGCCCCTACGCACAGCAGGGGGCATACTCTGGATTTGGTGATTACAGACACTGTACTCATCAATAACTTATCTGTATATGACCTGGGTGTCTCAGACCACAGGGTCATCTCCCTGGAAGTGCCTTCATCTTCGCCTGCTTCAAACCCAAAACGACCCATCCAGTTCCGTGACCTTAAAAACATTTCCCTTGATGTTCTGTCTGCTGATCTTCACACCCTGACCGCTGTCAATCATTCATCTGCAGATGACTCTGTGGATTACTACAACCAATCTCTTCGGGAGCTCCTGGACCTACACGCCCCCTTAAAGACAAGACTGGTGTCTTTCTCGCGCTCAGCTCCTTGGTACACTGATGAGCTGCGCAAGATGAAGGCAACTGGCCGTGCTATTGAGAGACGTGTAAAATCATCTGGTCTGTCTGTGCATAAGCAGGCATATAAAGAACATCAGAAAGCATACGCCTATTCTCTTAAAGAAGCACGCTCCAAATATTATTCTAACATCATCAACACCTGCCCTGGAAACTCTAAACAGCTCTTCTCCACAATCACTCGTCTGCTTAATCCCATTAAGCAAACTCTTGAGGACTCTGCTCAAAAATGCGACCTGTTTCTTTCATCTTTTAAAACCAAAGTTGACACTATCAGATCTCAGCTCCACAACCTCCCCGTTCTCAGTGTGCCACCCACCCGTCTGCATTCTGGGACCCTAAACAGCTTTGACGAAGTTGTTCAGAGTGAGGTGGAGGCCATCATCAAGAAAATGAAGCCTTCATCCTGCGCCCTGGATCCTTTCCCCTCGTCTCTCATAAAAACCAATCATT
This sequence comes from Garcialebias charrua, assembly GCA_038048925.1. NCBI lineage: Eukaryota > Metazoa > Chordata > Actinopteri > Cyprinodontiformes > Rivulidae > Garcialebias > Garcialebias charrua. The sequence goes on along the minus strand of JBBPBX010033093.1, from coordinate 23,293 downwards.
CTGCAATAGGCCCACTTATCACTCAAATAATAAATCAGTCTCTACAATCTGGTCATGTTCCACTGCCTCTAAAAACCGCCATCATTAGGCCTCTTCTGAAAAAATCTAATTTGGATCCCGACATTTTTTCTAATTACCGCCCAATTTCACACCTCCCTTTTCTGTCTAAAGTGCTGGAAAAAGCTGTTGCTGCTCAGCTGCAGGATCACCTACAACAACACTCCCTGTATGAGAAGTTCCAGTCTGGATTCAGGGCAGCTCACAGTACAGAGACTGCATTGCTGAGGGTTACCAATGATGTCCTCTTGGCTGCTGACACTGGCTCTCCCTCCATCCTTGTCCTCCTTGACCTCACTGCAGCCTTCGACACTGTGGACCATAGTATCCTCCTCCACCGTCTTCATGTGGAGGTCGGTCTCTGCGACACAGTCCTGGACTGGTTCAAATCTTTCCTCTCCAATAGGCTGGAATGTGTTAGTCTTGGCAACGCCACGTCCCAGACAGTTTGTGTCTCCTGTGGTGTCCCTCAGGGGTCGGTTCTGGGGCCCCTGCTGTTTTCCCTTTACATGCTGCCTTTAGGTCAAATTATTAATCAGTTCAACATTTCTTTTCACTGTTATGCCGACGATACACAGCTTTACATCAGGACTGGAGCATCCTCATCTTCCACCTTGTCATCTCCATCTTCACTCACTGCCCTCTCTGCCTGCCTGGAGGCAATTAGGGCATGGATGAATCAGAACTTTCTTCAATTAAACTGCTCCAAGACTGAGGCCATACTGATTGGCACCCCTCACCAGGTACAAACATCTCCTATAACAAGACTTTCCTTTTCTGGACAAGACATCCCCCTCTCCACCTCTGTTACTAATCTTGGAATAAAAATGGACTCCAATCTTACATTTGAAAATCACATTAAGCATCTGTTTAAAACTTGCTTCTTCCATCTTCGAAACATCTCCAGACTTCGCCCATCCCTAACTTTTTCCGATGCTGAGAAGCTCGTCCATGCTTTTGTCTCCTCCAGGCTCGACTACTGCAACTCCCTGTTTATTGGAATCCCTGGCAAAAACCTTCAGAAACTTCAATATATTCAAAACAGTGCAGCAAGGATCTTGTTGAGAGTTCGTAAATTTGAACATATTACGCCCATTCTCCATAACCTTCATTGGCTTCCTGTCGCCTACAGAATTCAGTACAAAACTGCTCTCATTACACATCAATGCTTACACGGAACTTCACCAGATTATCTGAAGGATATTCTTATTCCATACTCATCCACCCGTTCGCTGCGGTCACAGAACAGCAATCTCCTTCACATTCCGAGAACCAAATTAAGGACCATGGGAGACCGGGCTTTCAGTGTGGCTGCCCCCCGCCTGTGGAACTCTCTTCCTGACTGTCTAAGAGCCCCACAGTCTGTGGTTGACTTTAAGAGCGACTTGAAGACCTTTCTTTTCGACCAAGCATACTCTACCTCCTCATGATTCTACTTTTGATCTTAGCTGATATTGTTATTGATTTTAATTGTTTTATTATTTGTTTTATTGTCATTTAATTCTGTTGCTCCTTGTAGCACTTTGAGATTTTCATTAATGAAAAGTGCGTTATAAATTGAATTCATTATTATTATTATTATTAAACATAAGCATAAAATAGTAAAAAAAAGTGTAACACTGTCCTGAGTTTTTTCATAATAGTATAAAAGTATGAAAATTTACACCAACACTGAAACACCAAACACCCCTAAAACACCAAACACCCAATGAACATAAGCATAAAATGAAATAATAAAAGTGTAATACTGTCCTGAGTTTTTGCATAGTAGTATAAAAAGTATATCTATAAAATAAACTGAAGTTTCTAGCGTTGACATTTGCAAAGAGTGGCACAGCAGCATATAAGTTAATGTACACAGTATATGTATGAGGTAGTTGATGTTGGTATATAGGCAAAGTGGCATATGAAGTAAGGCACATAAGGCACATTTGGCATCCTTAGATAAGGCTAGTCAGAGAATGCTGTATATGTATCTGCAGTAGTGTAGATAAAAGTAGTGTAAATGTAAACAGTAGTAATAAATGTAAAGCAGTAGTAATAAATGTAAACAGTATTAATAAATGTAAACAGTGAATGTAAACAGTAGTATGACTATAGGCAGTAATGTAATACAAACATTAGTGCAAATATGAGAAGTAGTGCAAACTGAATGAGCACATGACCGAGAGTTTAGTGAATAACCCGTTTGATGACACAGAGTCCAGTGTTAAAATCTTTGTGTTGAGTGATAATGTGTGAGAAAGTTTTTTGTGTTAAGGCAGTTCAAATGGGAGGGGAGGCAGAGCAGGCAGAGTGTTTAGCATTCTGACTGCCTGATGAACAGAGCTGTCTCTCAGTCTGCTGGTTCGAGCCTGGAGACTCCTCAGTCTCCTCCCTGATGGCAGCAGTCTAAAGCGGCTGTGTAGTGGGTGTGTGGGATCACCTGCCATGCAGTGGGCTTTCCGAGTGAGGCGTTTGCTGTGTAAGTCCTGCAGTGAGGGCAAGGAGGTGCCGACGATCTTCTCAGCTGCTTTCACGATGCGCTGGAGGCTCTTGCGGCATGATGCAGTGCATGCACCAAACCACACCGTGATGCAGCTGGTCAGGACACTTTCTATGGCTCCCCTGTAGAAGGTGCACATGATGGAGGTTGAAGCTCCAGCCCTTTTCAGCTTGCGGAGAAAGTAGAGGCGCTGGTGAGCCTTCTTGGCCAGTGCTGCAGTGTTCCTGCTCCAGGACAGGTCCTTTGAGACGTGCACTCCCAGGAACTTGGTGCTGTCCACTCTCTCCACTGCGGTGCTGTTGATGGTCAGAGGGGCATGTTGTGCATCCCTCTTCCTGAAGTCCACGACAATCTCCTTTGTCTTCTCCACGTTGAGAGTGAGATTGTTGTGTCCGCACCACAAGGCCAAGCGGCTCACCTCGTTCCTGTAGTCCGTCTCATCGTTGTTGCTGATGAGACCTACCACTGTTGTGTCGTCCGCAAACTTGATGAAGTGTATAGGTCGCAGGCCTTGAAAAAAACATAAAAAGGTGCGACCTATACACCAGAAAATACGGTAAGTGTCAAACGCCAATAGGGGTAACTTCAGGGCCATGTGCAAATTTGTTACGAGTGTTAATGCATCAGAAAAATTTTCTGCCAATTGTATTTGATTAATTTTCTAAAATTAAATTTCTACACAGTCAATGGCTCAAAAACTCCAAGATGCTTTCCAGCACAAATTGTACAAGGTCTCTTATCCTTTTGAGCATTAAAAGGATTATAATGGTTCTGTTCTTACCTAAGTGACAGGAGTTTCTGTGTCAGTGCCTCTTTCCTGTGGGGTCCCACAGGGCTCGATTCTTGAACCTCTTGTTTTCACTCTATCTGCACACTTTGGGGTCTATCCTGAGGAAACATGGTCTTTCATTTCATTGTTATGCTGATAATTGTCAGATTCATCTGCCCTTAAAACAGCTTTGGGTTATGACCGAAAGAACAAGATCTCGGATACAAGCGGCTGAAATGAGTTTTCTCCGCAGGGTGGCTGGACTCTCCCTTAGAGATAGGGTGAGAAGCTCAGTCATCCGGGAGGGACTCGGAGTAGAGCCGCTGCTTCTCCACATCGAGAGGAGCCAGTTGAGGTGGCTCGGGCATCTGGTTAGGATGCCTCCTGGACGCCTCCCTGGTGAGGTGTTCCGGGCACGTCCCACCGGGAGGAGACCCAGAGGAAGACCCAGGACGCGCTGGAGGGACTATGTTTCTCGGCTGGCCTGGGAACGCCTTGGGATTCCCCCGGAGGAGCTGCTCCAAGTGGCTGGGGAGAGGGAAGTCTGGGCCTCCCTACTTAGGCTGCTACCCCCGCGACCCGACCCCGGATAAGCGGAAGAAGATGGATGGATGGATGGATGGATCTGCCCTTAAAACCTAACAGTTCTTGCTCCATTCACTCTGTTGAAATGTCTTGATGACATAAAGGCATGGGTGGCTTCGGTTTTTTAAGATTTAATAATTAGAAAACTGGAGTCATTGTGTTTATCCCTAGCTCTACCGCTGTCTCTGATCCTGTAAATCTCGACTCTCCTCAGCCATATCTTAAGCAGTCTGTTATGAATCTCAGGATGGTTTTAGACTCTGACAAAGTTTTCTAAACAGATTAACTTTGTTCTACCAAAAAAGCTTCTTCCAGTTAAAAACCTGACCTTGAAAAAAATAGTCCATACATTCGTGACAACCCAGCTAGACTACTGTACTGCGCTTTATGTTGGGGTCAGTTAGGTCTCCCTTTCACGTCTCCAGCTTGTCCAAAATGCTGCAGCTCGGCTATTAACTGGAACTCATAGGTTTGAGCACATTTCACCAGTTTTGTCCTCCCTTCACTGGCTCCCTGTGCATGTCAGAATTGATTTAAAAATTCTTCCTATTGACATTTAAATGCATACATGGCCTTGCACCCTCAGACCTCTCTGACTTACTTCAAACATATGTTCCTTCTTGGGCGCTAAGATGATCTGACCTGCTGCTTTTGGTTGTAACAAAAAAAACGCTGAAGAGGAGATCTGGCTTTTTCAGTCATGTCTTTGGAACATTCTGCCCCTCAACATTAGACAGGCCACATCAGTCCCTGCTTTTAAATCTCTCCTTAAAGCACTTGTTTTCACTGACATTTAACACAGTGTGATTTGATTTAGTATTTCATTGTTCCTTATTGCTTTTGCATTTTTATGCTTTTATTTACTTTTTTTCCCCTTAAAGGTTCACTATGTAATTTCTGGAGAACGCTGGGACTTAGAAAAATTTTCATCAGGGAAAAGCATTCTGCTCCCTCCCCCTCAGAGGGGGAGCCACAGTCCGTTCTCTGTTGAACTTGAGTTCTGCAGCTCCGCCCCCTGCTGAATGTCCACTCGGAGCGCTTCAATATTCTGTGATTATATGTTAATAAAACGTTTTTAAAAAATAAAATAAAACCATGAATCACTGGTCCTACAACACAAAAACCAGCAGAAATCAGCAGAGCTTCACGCAGATACGTTGGACATGATTTAATTCGCTCGTGACTTCCTCATTTCTGTCAGTGCAGGAATGGTATGTCTGGAATGTTCCGCCCCCACTACAAGTCCTGTCTCTGCGCTGCGAAGTTCTGTGATTATATGTTAATAAAACGCTCTAAAAAATATAATAAAACCATGAATCACTCATCCAACAACACAAAAACCAGCAGAAATCAGTAGAGCTTCACGAAGCAACGTTGGACATGATTTAATTCGCTCGTGACTTCCTCATTCCTGTCAGTGAACGATGAAGCGATCACTTGACTTTTGGCAAAAAAACAAAATAAAAGTCCAGCTCTGGGATGAAGAAGGGATATTTAATACATTTGTGTCACATACAAATCAGTCCTGCATCGCTTTGCAATCCTTTGAATGAGAATGTGCGCGGCGCTGAGGCTGGGACAGGCGGGGGCGTGGGTTGGGGCGTGACAAACAACTCTGTTTTTATTGGCTGGTCATTGTCCGGGTCACTCTGTGTTTTTAGTGTTTTTATAAATGCTGATAGAGAAGCAAGGGGACTATAGTTTTTTTCAGAGATTACTTTGTCTAACATCAGTCTGTCAGATAGTGACAGAGTGAAGAAATATGTTAAAAATATATTGTTAGAAAAGTTACAGACTGCATTACAAAGTTACATAGTGCACCTTTAATTACTTCCTTGATCTTATTGTGAAGCACTTTGGTTACAGCTGCTGTTTAGAATGTGTTTTACAAAAAATTTTTGACTTTGGCTTTTGACTTTTGATACTCTTAATAAACGTTCCAGAGACCTACTGGAAGAAAATGTCATTTAAAAAGCAATTTTTTTGCTAGAGGCACCAAAAATTACTTCTATGGATGGGGAGGCATATAATGGAGATTGATTCTCTTCATCTAATACTCTTGTCTTTGCGTTTCTTTTCTTTTTTTTATTGAATGAGAGAGAAAAAGAAAGCAAAATAAGCACTTTCCCTTTGCAACCCTAAACAGGAACAAGCCGAGAAAGAAAATGGGTGTATGGATGGATGGAGTAGGCCCATTGACAATTGGTGAGACTTTCAGTGAGAACAAGGACAAATGTAACAGGTGGCATACTCTGCCTTTCAGCAGAAAACCATTACCCAGGAAAGATGCTAGGGAACTAGGAACAGTGTAAAACTATAGATGAAGCTGCCTGAAGAGCAGATTTGTCATACTACAAGGATAAAAAATTCAACTTGCATTAAAGTCGTTAAAAAGTGATTTATAATTTCAATATACATTAAAATCTAAAATACAATAGAAAACAATTCCTATGTTTAGATGCAAGTGTAAAATTCCTCTCCTACGGTCTGGCTTTTATTTCCTGCTTGTTTTATACTTGCTGGGCCAGAAGCATATTAAAAAAGTAGTAATCCAAAAATGGCCAAATTCCCAATAAATCTTTATTAGAAATTTGGCATAAGATATAATTGTGAGCAGAGAGGAAATAACTAATAGAGGGCAATATGTATACTGTATACAAAAAATGAGTGACGTGAATATATGGATTAAGATATGTTATTTAGGAACATATTTAGCATTTCTAATACTTTAACTCATGTGAAATCTATAAATTAACTGTGAACTTAAATCCATTTATTTTTAATCACTGATAACTGAACCTTAAAAATGAGGGGTGCACCGATTGCAGCTTTCTGGCTGATCACCGATTTCAAAAAATTCTGACCTGTCGACACAGATTTTGTTTTATAAGCGACACTGTCAGGTGTTTTAAGGTCACAAAGCACCTTCAATTTTTCAACATTTTATTGAAAAACATACCCTTGAACAATATTCTACAAACTTGTTTTAACTGGCCATGAGGTAGTGCTCTGAAATATTAATGAAGTTCAGACATCTAAAAAAGCTAAATCTGGTCCTCTGGACATTCAAAAAACAAAACAAAACAAAGCAAAAAAATCTAGTATCACTCAGCCCTCTGTGAATAGCAAACAACCATCAGGGTGCTAATGATCCATCGTTAGGCTGATGGTCCTCTCCTCCTTGATCATGTGAGCAGCTGGTTTTGGCTGTCAGCCAACTGGTTGATCCACTGTGAGAGGGTGCTATTTATAAGACTGAGCTGAATACAGCTTCTCAGACTGAGGAAGTCTTTCGGACGAAAGACGAAACGTTTCTACAAATTTTTTGCTTTGTTTTGTTTTTTGAATGTCCAGAGGACCAGATTTAGCTTTTTTAGATTTTTCTACCTGGATTATTGAGCATGCATCAGGGAAGTTCAGACAATTGTTGTTAAAAAAAATTGCATCGGCCAATTTCCGATTTCCCAAAATTAAGGAAATCGGGGCCGATGAATCGTGCATCTCTACTTAAAATGTCTTCGTGCTCTGAATGAACAAGAAGGCTTGACGTTTTGACAGGATTAAGTTTAGGAGGATGTTGCTGCACAGAAGCTCTTCAATACACTGTACCCAATAAATGAACATACTTTAAATCTCCCTAGCTGTCTTTGCCTGCATCAATACAGTGAAGCATGACAAGCAACAAATAAAGCCTTCATTAAGCATACCACAATTTTGCAGAGAGTAAACAATAGTAAAATTAATTATATTTCATCTACTGTCCTATACTGAATTGGATAAATGCCCTGCCGACACAGCACACACCCTATTATTTTGTTGGAGAGATCTCCGGTTCTGTTAGTTGCTGTCCAGAAACAGATGGTGTAAGCACCCTCCGTCGAAGAAGCAAATAACCTGACACATGGCGAGCAAATGGAACAGAGGAGACTACTGGGTAAGCAATTTCTCAACAAGAAGTTCTGCTCCTGCGATACAGAGCGATGAAATATCTCTGTTGACTGAAAGCCATTCAGTCCCAGCCATCTTCACCCACAACGCACGTAAAACAGCAAAGAAACAAAGACTCTACACAGCAACACGCAGGTTTGCCTTGATGCTGTGTTTATGATTAGAAAAGATGTACAAGTTACAAAAGAGCAACTACCGGTACACTTTCTGTAAATCTGTTTGTGTAAAAACAGTTGAGCTCCTTTTAAAATTTATTAAAGGGGACCACATATATGTTTTTAAAATGTTTATGGTATTTCTTTGGGGTTAAAAAACAGTGTTCATTCAATTTAATACACAAAATAATTCTTAGATAATCAATTATACCCTTTTTAATTCTGCCATTTTTAACTTTCGTTTTGAACGACTGGTTCTGATTGAAGTTCTGAAGTCCACGCCCTTCAACGATCTGTTTACGCCCTCTGTAACAGCCAGTATCTGTATAATGTGTTGTTGTTTTAAAATTAGCTCTTTTTTTTTTACTCATTTGACTTACTGTTAGTGTTAGCTTAAGATAACTTACCGAAACCCGTCTGAGCGCGCCGCAATTTGCTGCTCCTTTTAGCATGAGACCACCCGAATCCGATGCTAATGTTAGCTTGTTCCTCTTCCGGTTTTCGCCAGCTCCGCTCGTTCACGCGGAGATTTTGGGAGTTATCGCTGTTCCAGTCAAGACAACACAAAGTTCAACAAGTGTCTCCCTTAAATTAATCCGTAAGGAGAAGGTCCTCGCTGCTGCGAGGCTTCTGCCAGGCTGCAACGAGGCTGTACACTTGAAGCTCCGCTCCATCGTGCCAGAAGATGGTCCCGTTGACGCCGGTCCCTACGACGGGGGTCTGCTCGTTTAATTTTTGCCGGCTGCGCGTTGTGAGCGATCGCAAATACACTAAAAATTGAACTAAAACATAAAAATAACACTTATACTTTATTTATAAAGCCATTTAAAAAAACCGCAGCTGCAACAAAGTGCTGTACACATGAAATTAAGAACATATAAACAAAAGATGAGATGAAATCATGAAAAACAACCGTCATGTGTTTCATACAGAAGTGGGTTGAGCCTAACTAGGGGTTGCTAGGTGAGGGGCTGGACCTAACCAGGGGTTGCTAGGTGAGGGGCTGGTCAGGTTTGAGGTGATTGGCTGCGGTTTGTGACGTAACAAACCGCAGGAAGTGAGAACCTGACCGTTTATATCACAGACAAATAAATCTACTTAGAGTAAATAAACCACTGGGTGCATTTTTTTGGCACAAGGACTGTTTTTTTATGAAGTAAATACCCAAAGTTTAGTAAAAAAACATCAAAAAGTGCATTTTGCATGTGTGGTCCCCTTTAAGCCAAATCAACCATCATTCTGACTAAGTGTTAAACTGGTGAATACATAATTGCTTGTAATGGCTCTGAAAATTACATTGTAGCTTATTCTAAACATCAGTATCCCTTTGTAAAATGGCCCCTAAAGTTGCCAAATCAGACTACTGTACTGTAGTTTCTGCCGTAAAAATCTCATTGCTGTATAAGTCAAATCAGTCCAAAAACGTTTAATAAAGTGGGGGAAAAAAACACATAAATAAGTCGCTTCGTCGTATAAGTCGCATCTATTATGCATCAACATTGACGTATCGCGTTTGTTATGCTTCACCGCTGACCACCCGGAAACATGGGCCGGTGTTGTGCCAAAAATCGATTGGCAGCCAAAATAGCGGCCGCGAGAGCGCACACAGGAGGACTTTAACAAGAATTTAACACGATTACCACTTAAAAACAATTCTTTGTTTGCTCTACTTTAAAGTAAAGGTGTGTCTCAGTTTAACTTTACTTAATAAATTCACTTTAATGGTCAAATCAGCTGCATTTCACCTGGGCGGCGTGGCGAAATGCAGCTGATTTGACTTTTGCTCCAGGAGTTCTGGTGCAAGATGAGGGCGGCTCGCTATGGCAAGCCAAGTGTCTCATTAATAGCTGCTTTTACCTATTAATGAGACACTTGGCTTGCCATAATGCTCGAGGACCCTCTAGCTGCTGCAAATGGTAATGTTTAATATTTTTCATGTGAAATCATCAGCTCTCAGCCAAAAAAAGGGGTTATAAATATGGGGGGTGGCATATTAGTTGCTTCTGTGTGTAAATCGCAGGACTTGCAAATGTATGAATAAAGGTGCGACTTATACGGCGAAAAATACGGTACATCTCCAGTGACGGGATGACTTGTGGGCTCCAAAGGCCCCTGAAGTCAGGAACCACTGGAGGTCTTTTTTTTCTGTCTCGTTCAGAGTGCAACTCTGTCCCTTTAGGCTGTGCTCAGACTTGGCTTGTAATTACACATGGCTTACTGGGCGTTCTGGCATGTATAATTACTACTGAGGATAAGCAGCCTGCTGGAGGCAGGACACAGTTTTTCTTCAGCACAGTTGTGTGGAGCTGGTTTACCACTCCTCAGCCAGCTGGACACTGCGTGGCGGGCCTCCAGCTAGATGTCACAGAGCAGGGAGTTTAATACAAGTATAAATGAATTCTTCCACCCTCGGCACAGCCCTGCCTCTTTCTCTACAACTCTCTCCCTCTGTCGTCTTTCCCCCTCAACGCTCTTTTGATAAATATTGTATAGTTCAACAAGCTGCACATCATAAACCAACAAGCTAATACACAAGAATGACGGTACAAAAGATGTTAACACATGAAAATGGTATCTGAAGTGCATTTAAGCTGCATTCCTTGATGAAAAATGCCCTTCTCCATCAGAGAGACTGTGTTGCCTTCTCGTTCTTCAGTGTGTTCCTCACATGCATCCTATAGAGAGTAATGACAAGCACACGGTCTTGCATAATATTAACTTGAAGACCTGTGGGACCGCTCTTCAGAGTATCAGTGTGTTTACTTCTCATTTTAAACCCGTGTTTAAAAGCAACACCGTTTACCAGCAGATTCTCTTTCATGTTGCTGCCGCTGCTGTGGACGAACAGAGAAGCGGCAGCACCAAAATGATAAGTAATTTTAGCGGGAGTGCAGAGATGCTTGGTGCTCTGATCTGAAATTCCGATTGATGAGCTGCATCACTGCAAGGCTCTCAAGGTGAATCAGACTCCTACCGACTCATACCCCATCCTCCGCATCTCACCTCGTCTCTCGCCGCCACTCCCATACATGCCTGCACGTGACCTGTCACGTTCTCCTCCCTGGCATGAGGACGACATGGGTGGGTTTGCTTCAGTAGATCCGAGTATAAACCAAGAAGTCGCTCTAGTTTAGCCTCGTTACAAATGTGTGGGTATCAGAGGCTGATATATCTAATGAGTAGCACTGGACAGGCTTTGATCATTTAATAGTATTCATTCAAAATGTGTATCAATTCCGCTGCGTTACATATTAACCCTATTGAGATAATGAAATTATATTCATCTGCAAGTTCTTATTTTCTCTAATAATTTTTTTTCCCCTTACAGTTCACATCATCACCAGAAGCGTTCACGGATGACAAATCTTAATAAATGTTGCTTTAGAATGTCCTTGCGGAAAGCAAGCAGGCAGCCTGTGTGTGGATTATCCACTCATTTATAATTAATTATATAACACAAGGCTGAAAGTGTTAAGTCCAGAAATGTTGTCTGTCTTCCGATGTGAGATTGAGCTTGATCAACTCAACCTTGAATGGCAACTTAAGGTTAAAGTTCAACAGCCGGGAACATGAGTCACAATCCGTTTGAAAGACATGCACATGTCAAATTAACCAGGAGGAGAAATTAGAGTCTAGTGCTATATTCTGCTTCAGCAACAACCCCCCAAAAAAACAAATAATAAAACAACTGAAACGAAACAGTCAAAGATTTCCTTATTTTCCTAATGAGCAATGCATTTAGTACAAGATACTTATTGGCTAATGTGGTTTTAAAATCCCCACCCTCAGGAAAGGCCCCTGCTTGATCTTTCCCTTGAACTGGGTCTGTGTAATACCTGGAATGATAAGTAAATGAAAATAAATAGTTGATAGCCTGATGGATTCTGTATGACGTTATCAGGAATATAAATACTACTGAAATAGGTCTGCAATGACCGGCTACTTATTGAACTATGAAATTCAATTATGAGGAAGCGCGTCCGTGACTCAATTGCACTACTTGAGCCATTACAATAAATAAAGTTCAGAGACCTGTGTGATTTGGAGGATGCTCCTGCCTCCCATAATACAATCTCCACTGTAAATGTGAATAGTGCCATCTAGTGGCCATGAGTCACAACAGCGTTAATGATGAACTAAGTTGCAAATTATTACAAATCTGATTGTTGCAACAGTTTGGTGTGGGGAAAAACTGATAATAAAACATTTCAAATGTTGTATTTAGTCATTAGTACTCCATTTAAGGTAAAAAATATTTTCAAACTAAGATTCCGGCTGCAATCCTTGACCTCATCCAGAGCACACAAGAAACCAAGTGTTTAAGTGGATTCCCAAGTAACAGGGAACGTTAAACTAACGTTCTGGTATGGTTCTTACACGGTTCTGTTAGATCACAACATTCTTAAAACGTTCTTTGAAGGTTTTGACTAACGTTTGAACAACCCTAGATATAACATTCTAACCTAACGTTATTATAACGTTAAACAAACGTTCCCTTTGCCACCTGTTAATTTTCTTACGGTTTATGTTTATGTTTACTGTATTAAATTTGTTCATTTTTTTTACAAAAGAAACAATACAAGACAATCCCATAAATGATAATGTACAAAATATAAAAAATGAAAGGTAGCAGAAAGAAGAATAAATCTTATTATATCTGCCCCTTTTTTCCAACAATCAGATTAAACAATAATAATCTTCAACCAACAGTACAAAATGACTAACTCTTTCTAATTTTCTAACTAATACAATACACATTACGCTATTTCATATATTTTTTTAACACATTCGTTTTGATCATTTTCTTAAATGTAAACATTGACTTGGCATTTTTAACTACATTCTCCAAGCCATTCCATAATCTAATTCCCTGGATTGAGGTAGAACGTCCCTTCAAACTAGTTCTGAATTGTGGTTTTACAAACATCTCTGTCCCCTTAAGATTATAACAACTTTGTGTTTTACTGTCTTACTTTTACTGTCCAATATTGCATCAACTGAGCACTCAGATTTACAATAAACTGTTTCAAAAAGATATATTTAAAAATTCACATATAAATACAATTTTTAATATTACTTTTAACTGAAAAAGTATGAAGTTTTGATTGCGCCACAGTTACATCAATTAACACGAATTATGAAAGAAAAGCACAGTTAAGTGAAAAATATTTCCGACTGTTGATTAGACCAAAATGAAATTTCAAATATTGATTATTCAGATATTTTGAGATGGTTTTCAGTGTAAAGATTATGAAGGAAGTATCTGTCATGTTACAGTAATTGGGAAAGGAGCCAACAGGTAAAATATTAATAGGTTACAGTAATAACCTGTCCATAGATCTGAACTATCCCTTTAAGTCAACAGTGCAGCTCATCCAAAGGTAGCAAACAAAAAGAGAGTTACCGGTACAATGAACCTTTAAAATCTCTCAGGTGGGATTATCGTATTACAGTTTAGAGTTGAGTAACATAAAACCAAGAATTACTGAGTACAAATTTCATTTCAGCCCAAAGTTCAACTGTACATCTCTCGCAGTTTGAGTTTGCTTTTCTGGTTGGTGGTGGCCGACTTAAATGTCACAAAATAAACAAGAACAGCAAACAGAAGAGGTTTGAGATCTTTTATACGTTATAACCACTGCCAGCAGTTTCTTAAAAACCTATTACTGTACTGTATTCAGTGCAAAAAAAATTGAGATTTGTCATTTTTCATTGCATTAAAAAAACGTTTTAATCAAAACATGATTGAGCATTTGCTGTTTGAGGACGCAAACTTTATGGAGTCAGCTGATCTGTTTTATTGGCTCCAAGCGGAGGCTTGTTGTTGATTTTCACAAGAAAACTCCCAGCTTATATATCGGCGTCATCAAACGCACGCTGTCGTTTTGATCCTTGTGATGCCAGCTCTCCAGCAGCAGCAGGAAAGTTTTCAAAGCTCCTCAAAGAGATCATTTACCACAACTTTCCGCTGAAATGACTCACAGTCAGGGCTTCTATTAAATCCTTGACTTAAAAAAAAAAAAAAAGACAAACTGGTGGGCGTAAGCAGAAAAACAAACACCGTCCTGCCAACGTGGCAGAGCCTTTGAGAATTATAAAACTATAAATTGGCTCAGAAACTGAGCATAAATTAACACTTTGAGTCTGGTCCATCTGCTGCTGGCCACCAAACAGACTGACCGTGTGGAAAACTCGTTGTCGGTCAGATAGGCTCACTTTGAACTCTAAGAATCAGCAGAACTGATGCATGATAATCAAAATGAGAAAAACCCTCTGTAGTTATTTTGGCTTTTAGATTTTGGAACAACCTGCGTCGAAGTGGGAGAACTAATCAGCTACTTCAAACTTTAATGTTTGTTTGGGCGCTCGTCCCATATCAGCTGTGGGCTCGAACCTTCGCGTCCAGCTAGCAGCTGTTGTGCACATTTAGTGGTGACTGAAACGACTCCTGATGGACGATGAGAAAAGCAAAAAAAAAATTATGTTTATGTTTATTAAATTTGTTCATTTTTTTACAAAAGCAACAATACAAGATAATCCCATAAATGATAATGTACAAAATATTAAAAAATGAAAGGTAGCAGAAAGAAGAATAAATCTTATTATATGTGCCCCTTTTTTCGAACAATCAGATTAAGGTAAAATATTAATAGGTAAATATTACCACCTGGGAGTGGTGGCGCAGAGGTTAAGAAGGTGCGCTTGTGATCGGAAGGTCGCCGGTTCAAGCCCTGGTACCGACAACATCAAAGATGTGGGTGGGATAAGTGAAGCGGTCACACTTGTCTCCACCCTCATCTGCCCCACTCTGGGTCCTTGAGCAAGGCCCTTAACCCACATCTGTTCCCCTGGGAACCCTAGATATCAGCTCTCTGCTCCACACAGAGGGCTGTGGTTGCTCGGTGGTCTGTGGTTGTGTCAGGAAGGGCATCCGGCGTAAAAACAACTGCCAAATCTTCATGCGACTAGTTCGCTGTGGCGACCCCTAACGCAGGGAATAAAGCCGAAAGAAGAAAAAAAAAAAAAATCTTCCACCAACAGTACAAAATGACTAACTCTTTCTAATTTTCTAACTAATACAATACACATTACGCTATTTCATATATATATTTTTAACACATTTGTTTTGATCATTTTCTTAAATGTAAACATTGACTTGGCATTTTTAACTACATTGCTCTCTAAAGTCAAGTCATTTCTCAGCCGTGGTGATCTGGAGAAGGCCATCCATGCCTTTGTGACCTCCAGACTTGACTATTGTAATGCTTTGTATGTTGGTATTAATCAATCCTCCATCTCCCGTTTACAGCTTGTACAGAACTCTGCCGCGCGCTTTTTGACCAACACACGAAAATATGAACACATCACTCCTGTCCTGTCCTCTCTACACTGGCTCCCGGTTCAGTTCAGGATACAGTTCAAGCTGCTGCTGTTTGTTTTCAAAGCTCTGAATGGACTTGCTCCTCTCTACATCTCAGAACTTTTGAAAGCCCATCAGCCCGGCAGAGCTTTACGATCTGCCAGTCAACACCTGCTGGAGGTGCCTCGCTCAAGGTACAAACAATGGGGAGACCGGTCATTTTCTGTTGCCGGCCCAAAAGCCTGGAACAGTCTCCCCCTTGAGCTGCGTGCCACCTCTGATCTGACTCTGTTCAAAACCAGACTGAAGACCCACTTGTTCAAAAAAGCTTTCAGTGTGTAACTTTTATTACTTTTGGTATTTTAGTATGTAGCATTTTTTATTTCCATTGCCTTCTTTTATTACTGTTGTTTTTTATTCTATTTTCACTGATTTATTGTTCCAGTTTATTCATCTTTTTATCCTGTTAAGCACCTTGGTCAATGCAAGGCATTGTAGGAAGGTGCTATACAAATAAAGTTTATTATTATTATTATTACATTCTCCAAGCCATTCCATAATCTAATTCCCTGGATTGAGGTAGAACGTCCCTTCAAACTAGTTCTGAATTGTGGTTTTACAAACATCTCTGTCCCCTTAAGATTATAACAACTTTGTCTTTTAACAAAATGCATTTGGATATTTAAAGGTAATGCATTATTTTGAGCCCTATACATAACTGATAAAATATTATAATCTACCAAATCATGGAACTTCAATAACTTCAGTTGATAAAATAATGTACTTGATGGATGACGGTAATGTTTTCTAGTGATAATTCTTACAGCTCTTTTCTGTAATACAAAAATAGGCTTTGTGATTAAAATAAAAACAGATCTCAGCTAAGGACAGATCCACTTATCCAGAATTTGGTTACACTACAAGAAATAAGTTGTTTTGAGTGCCTGGATTGTGACTTTTTTAAGTTGCGATTATTTTTAGTCCAGCAGAAAGCAGAACCTTTCAGACGTGTCAGCTTTTCTCAGACCAGTTGCATGTGCTTTTCTTTGTCTGGGGACTAGACACTATTTTTGAGGCAGAAGCGGGGGAAAGCTAAAGATGCCTGGAGCCACGGAGGAGGGGTGGAAAGAACTGAAACAGTGGCAACGTGGCAGCTGAACAGCTGATTTCATCATTGAGTCTCACTTCCATTAAAAGACAGCGCCCTGAGCCATACACAGAAAATACGCTGAGGTTGCCATGTTGTACCGTATGCACTGATTTTAGTTTGTTATAAATAAACGGTCAACTGGACATTTATATAGAATGATAATAAACTGGTTGGATATTTAAGCCCGTTAAAAAAAGAAGCAAATTTTTAATTTAACTGTAAGTGAAGTTTTCTAATGATGACTTTTTTCTTTTTTACCTTCTCAGTTTTATCATTATCACCCACCACTGAAGGTGAGAGGCTACAATGCTCATGTTAGCAAAATATCTCATGAAGCACTGAACAAATTGTAATGCATCATTCAGAAAGTTACTGTATGGTAGTAACTGAGAGTCATTCGCAATACATACTCCAAATGCTACAAAATATGCAGCGGCTTTGCTTAAAACTTTATTAACCGTTTGCATCAACTTCGTTTTCTGTTAGCAAAACAACTCATGAACCACTGGACGAATTTTATTGCAACTAACCAGAAATAGTCACTGGATGTACATCTATAACTGATTAACTTTTGGAGCAAAACCCATTCAAGATGGCTGCCAAAGATAAGTGACCTTAAAAACACAAAAACTACAATAACTCCGTCAATTTTTGGTACTGAGCTAAAATTAGCTGTGGTAGAAGTGAAGTGTTTTTTTCCCCCAACTTACCGGTAGTCTCTAAGCACCACCTGATTGTGTGGTATCCGTTTTGAAAACGTTGCCATTGACTACTGGAGTTAACTCTGTTAGCAAAATATTTCATGAACCACTGGACAGATTTGAATGAAACTCTCATGAAGTAATTAACGGATATACATCTAAAACTGATTAACTTTTAAAGTCAACCTAATGTAAGATGGCCGCCATTGTTAATCAAAATTAGTCATAACAAAAACAGCTATAACTCTGTCAATTTTACACAGACTGAGAAATTTGGTACAGTAGTAATAGAGTACCCCTTAACACATACCGGTACTCTTGAGAGCTAACAAATGTTGCACAAGACTGCACATTGTGTACATGGTTTAACCAGAACAGCTACAAATCCATCATTAAAAGATGGAAAGGTATAAAAGGTGGTAGGCGATATGCATTCCTTTATAGAAGGCTAGGTCCTTAATCTTAAAATTAGTTTTCCCTTTCATTCGGAGACAGAAAACTTCACTTACAAAAATAGTTTTATTTCTATGTAAAAGTTCTAAGCATGGGGTTTACTCATATCTAATTTAAATCTCCTCCTAAGTAATGTTTTGATTTTTAAATCCATTAGCAAGCAAGCATAAAGGCAACAGTGGAAAGGAAAAACTCCGTCGTGAGGAAGAAACCTTCAGTAGAAACACGCTCAGGACAAGCAGCCATCTGCTTCGACCAGCTGCTTACTTAGTCCAAGTAACTGATTGGATTCATTGGGTTTCATGGACAATTATAACTGTGCATCATCAGCATAACAATGAAAATGTACTCCATGCTGTTTAATAACATTACCTAATACAGTAGAAGCATATACAAGGAAAATAGTATTGGTCCAAGCACCGAACCTTGAGGAACTCCATGACTATTGTGTATGATTGTGTATTGTGTCTGTAATATAATATTATGATCAACTGTATCAAATGCAGCACTGAGGTCTAACAGAACATAACCTGTCCATTGTCAGAGGCCATGAGAATATAATTACCGTAGTAACTTTCACCAGTGCAGATTCAGTGCTGTGGTGGGCTCTAAAACCCGACTGAAACTCTTCAAGCAGATTATTTCTTTGCAGATGATCACGTAACTGACCTGCAACTACCGGTATTTTCTCTAGAATTTTTTTTAGATGAAAGTTAGATTAAATATACTGTAGGTCTATAATTGTCTAGGATTCCTAAGTCAAGGTTATGTTTCTTAAGTAAAGGTGTAATTACAGCAACCTTAAAGCTCTGTGGTATGTAATCAACCATTCATTAGAGACAAATTAAGTAGATCCAAGGCGTGGTTATTAATTAAGGGAAACACGCCTTTAAATAGCCTGGTTGGGATAGGCTCTAGCAGACATGTGGATGGTTTGGATTAAGCTATTGTTTTTTACAATTCAGAGAGCTCAACAGGACAGAAACAGTCCAAACATAAATCAGGTCTGATGTTTTTAAAGTTGTCTCATCTGGCACAGAACCAGAGGCGATAGGATGGTTGGTTTGATTTTTTTTTTCTCCCAAATTGAAATAATTGTATTTATAAAGAATCACTCATAGTTAGGGTTACATGGTTCAACAGATATTGGCAAGGATTCCTGAGTCAAGATTATGTTTCTTAAAGGTTTAATTACGGCAATCTTAAAGCCATCAAAACAGAATAACATGATTAGCACAGTAAATTTTCATTAAACTTGCAATTTTTCATTAAACTTGCACTTACACTTGCTAAACAAGGCAGATGTAGAAAATCAAAAACGGGAACATTCATTCATTCATTCATTCATTCAACCTTTATTTATACAGGCTAGCCTCGTTGAGTCACGGGGACTCATTTACAAGAGGGACCTGTCTCACTCACACCAAACAACCATCCACTCTCACACTCACACCTAGGGTCAATTTAGAGTCACCAATCAGCCTAACAAGCATGTTTTTTGGTCTGTGGGAGGAAACCGGAGTACCCGGAGGAAACCCACGCATGCACGGGGAGAACATGCAAACTCCACCCAGAAAGGCCCCGGACCGGGATTTGAACCGGCAACCTTCTCGCTGAGAGGCAGCAGCTCTACCAGTTGTGCCACCGTGCTGCCCAAAACATGTCTGGAACATGTCTGCAATGATTTTTGTTGGAATCCTGGCAAAAACCAATGCAGACATGTTCCTGTTTTTGATTTTCTACATCTGCCTTACAATGTTTTGCTACTTTGATATCTTTGTTTTAACTTGTTTTAAAAAAATCTCTGTATTTCTCTCTTATGTTTGTCTATTGTTGATTGTTTAAGGAAATTCTACTGTTGCTGTTGTCATCATTATTTAGTTTGTAGACAGGTCTCTCTTGTAAATGAGTCCTCGAGGCTCAATGAGATTAACCTGCCTAAATAAAGGTTGAATTTATGTGACAAAATCGCTGTAAAATACGTTTGAACTGACGAAATGTTGACTATGACTCTTAGAAGGTTTTAATACAAGTTCTTCCCTCAGACTCAAGTCAGGACTGTTGTCAACAATGAACAAATGATGACAAATTGTCCAACAGGTGCAACATGTTCTCCTCCACCTGTTTTAAAGGTCACACCCGGCTTCTGTTGAGCTCAAACAAGGCACATGACCTCCCATGTTGTCAGAACACAGAGGTCATCGTGAGGTCAGCGGGTCTCACCTGTTTGGGGTCGTCGTAGAAGACACCGATGGAGTGGAGCTTCGGCCCGACGCTGCAGCTCTCCGTGTAGGCAGCCCCGCAGTCTTTGTACGAGCCCTCCTGAAACTTATAGGCTATGGTGACATTTCTGATAGGAGGGGGTCCGGTTTTAATAACGACATCTGACAGGAGACCCGAGTACACCAGCAGCGCCCCGACTGTCACGACCAGACACACCAGGAGGACAATTATCAGGAGCAGTAGGACCAAATCGGACATCTCGCTCGCGCTACTGCAGTTAACAGCAAATCTGCCGTTTCTGTTAACCAGTATCGACACGCGCTGAAACCGGTGCCCTAGTACTCTACACGACACAAAAAACGTAATATTAAAAAAACTGCAGTTTAAAAACTGCTTTTATACGTTTCAAATAACCAAAATAAAATAAAATAAACCCAAAGCACTCGAGTCAGTTTGTTTTTTTGTGGTATTTCCCCAAACACTGGAACACGCTTCCTGGACAAACCATTTGTTTCAATCCCGGGGGGTGTGAGGCGTAACTGTACAGATTTAAAAACTACTTTTGTTTTAATTAAGGCGATATGATACTGTATCTTCGAGCTATTAAAATACTAAACTAACAGTGCCTATCTAATATTATAAGAATCGCAAACAGAGCGTGCTACGTATTTTCGTTGAATGTCCTCCCCCCTCGGTATTTTAACATGGTTTCGTCCAGGTGTTCAGAAGATCAAATATAGAAAACAGGGTCATGACAAGCTTTCTGTGCTCATTGTTGATTTCCTCATTTTGTATATTTTTATTAAGGGATAGATTAAAGTGACAATTTATTTTATCATACATTAGTGGTTTTGTTCAATAGCTGACATCATGCTTTAAACAATCTGATCATGTGTGAAATGTGTTTTTAATAAGGTAAGCCGAACGTGAAGGATCTGATCTCTAGTTTTGAGTGCCACTTATTACAGATTTTAAAAACGTGAGTTAACACTTTTACCAGGTTATATTCCTGCTTTCAGTTGTAACGCTGCATTGATTGCTATTTACAAAAAGTAAATCTGCCAACATATGCTCAGTAATAATAATAATAATAATAATAATAATAATAATGAATTCAATTTATAATGCACTTTTCATTAATAAAAATCTCAAAGTGCAGAATAACTGTCAGATAAAGCTTCACACAGATCAATGAAAACACCAAATGCTGTGTAGCAATAAATGGATAAGCAGGTTCTATAGGCCCAACATTCATTTTCACTTTATTACACAAAAATTTGTTGACAACCTCTGACCGATTTAATATTTTAAAATAGTTTATTAGAAATGTTGAATTCGAGTTTGGGAAATCACATTTATGCTTATAGAAGCTAAACAACTAATTTGCCTGAGCCTCCATAACTTCTTTATGTATTTTCCTTACCAAGGGAAAATCTCATTGTCATGACAAATTCATCTATATAACAGGCTGTGAAATAAAAGCCTCTCAATGGCTGATGTGCAAAAAGTGAAAATGTAAGGTCCTAACTTTACAGAGGGTTCTCGTAGAATCCAATCAGTCAGTTTAAATCTGTTTTGTTACCGTGTTCAACAGAAAAAAAAAGAATATATGTTACAGTGTGTAAAAATTGTTTATGTAGGATTCTATTTTTGTGTTAAGCATGAAATAACATTTTATTCTCATCAAACATTCATATCTATTCACAACCATTAGGCACATTTTACCAGTTACATGTAGAAATTGCATTAGTTTTTCGACAAATGTTTTTTTCTTAAAATGTTATGGCCACATTCATGAAAGGTACACAAATTATAATAAAATATGTTTACAGTTGTGCTATTTTTATCACTATAGAAAGTGCCACTAAAGCCCCTTAAACTGCACAAAAACCTAAATGTGTGAACTTTAAATGAGTAAAGGTCAGAAAACTAGGAATCAAACAGTTCTCAGCATTACTCAGAGTCATCCATGTTTTCATCTTGATCCACATCATGGTTTTGTGTCTTTTTGGGAATTTCCTCAGTCATTCTCCTGGTCCTGCAGGAAACCACAAAGATATTTGATTAAAAATCCTGTCTTTATAATTTTACACCAGCTCTAAGTGACAGAACTTATGTTTCGGAATTTACTAAAAAAAAAACTAGACATTATTTAAAAACGCTGCCCTCTACAGTTTCAGCTGCTTTACACCATGAATGTTTAAAAGTTCACAGTATGGAAGGCGTCTTTCTGCCTCATTAAGACAGCTGACTCTATGACTATTGCCTATATTAAAAAATAAATAAATAAAAATAATATAGATATATATCCTTAGTTTTTCCAACCTAGACGTTTTAAAAGCAAATCATCACATTAATCCTAATCACTAAAAAAGTGATTACGGTAGTGTGAGCAAATATTTTATTTACAATTTTCTGCAAAAATACTATTTTTAATTAGACTTTCATTTTCAACTGGATGAATCTTTATTACAACTACCGTACTTTCCGGTCTGTAAGTCGCTACTTTGCCACAGTCTTTGAACCCTGCGGCTTCCTGCCACCAAACACATTTAGCTTAGTCACACTTGGACGCTCACATAGCTGCCCAATACACGTCTCTCTTGGGGGGTGGATCCTTGTGACTCAATGAGACTACTTGTATAAACAAAAATTAAAAATAAAATAAAAATCTGACCAATGAATTACTGAACAGGTCAGTCGAACCAATGAAACGAGGACGGGAGGAGAGAATGGGAGGGGGAATCCCCCCTCATGTGCAGAGCATGTGAGTCTCACATGCTCACAGAGCAACTTTTGCGGAGCTGGAGGGAAGGAGCCAAGATGGTGTAGTGGTTAGGGCGTTTGACTTGGGACCCGAAGGACGCGGGTTCGCGTCCCGGCCACTACACACCTTGGGGTGTCTATGAGTGCACACCTATTTCTCCAGCTCCCCGAGCGCTTTCTATGGCTGCTCACTGCACCACCTGGTAGGTGGTTGGGTTAAATGCAGAGACGAATTTCGTCTGTGTATGGGAAACATACGCAGATGACAGGAATAGACAATTATTATTATTATATTATATATCGAAGTAGGCTAGTGTACTTTTTTTTTAAACCAGCTGTGTTACAGGCACTGTTCAAAAAAGAAAAGTGTTAACTGTACATATTTGTGTATGTTACCGGTACGTATAGTAGCATTCTGCGATTCACTGTGGTTGACTGTCAGTCACATGGGCTCAGGGAGGGATTATGGGTAAAATGTATGTTAATTGTTCATCTTTTTTAGTTAACTGTTTAGCATTGTTCTTTTAGTGATTAGTCTGTTCTTGTTAGCGTATTTTATGTGTTTATTGTGTGTTAGTTTGTGTTAGGCTATCCAGTACGGTAACCATGAGGGAGGTACAGTAGTTGTCAAGACCTGTGGG